>JAVIWB010004914.1:0-11015 GCA_031893035.1 Dermolepida albohirtum | reverse complement strand
CCCAAACCGAACATTTATCTTTTCCCGTTCCGAAGTTATTAGCGACCTTAGAACGCCATCAGGCAGAGCTCACATGTAGCGTTAGTGGGAAAATGACTTTCAAAAGTGTTTGTTTTTTATGTGTGTACTTATAGATTGTGACACGACTGTTAGGCTGCTTCAAACCAGAACATTGTATCTCTTCTCGTTCCGAAGTTATTAGCTTAGAACGCCATCAGGCAGAGCTCACATGTAGCGTTAGTCGGAAACTGACTTTCAAAAGTGATTGTTTTTTATGTGTGTACTTATAGATTGTGACACGACTGTTACGCTGCTTCAAACCAGAACATTGTATCTCTTCTCGTTCCGAAGTTATTAGCGACCTTAGAACGCCATCAGGCAGCTCACATGTAGCGTTAGTCGGAAACTGACTTTCAAAAGTGATTGTTTTTTATGTGTGTACTTATAGATTGTGACACGACTGTTACGCTGCTTCAAACCAGAACATTGTATCTCTTCTCGTTCCGAAGTTATTAGCGACCTTAGAACGCCATCAGGCAGAGCTCACATGTAGCGTTAGTCGGAAACTGACTTTCAAAAGTGATTGTTTTTTATGTGTGTACTTATAGATTGTGACACGACTGTTACGCTGCTTCAAACCAGAACATTGTATCTCTTCTCGTTCCGAAGTTATTAGCGACCTTAGAACGCCATCAGGCAGAGCTCACATGTAGCGTTAGTCGGAAACTGACTTTCAAAAGTGATTGTTTTTTATGTGTGTACTTATAGATTGTGACACGACTGTTACGCTGCTTCAAACCAGAACATTGTATCTCTTCTCGTTCCGAAGTTATTAGCGACCTTAGAACGCCATCAGGCAGAGCTCACATGTAGCGTTAGTCGGAAACTGACTTTCAAAAGTGATTGTTTTTTATGTGTGTACTTATAGATTGTGACACGACTGTTACGCTGCTTCAAACCAGAACATTGTATCTCTTCTCGTTCCGAAGTTATTAGCGACCTTAGAACGCCATCAGGCAGAGCTCACATGTAGCGTTAGTCGGAAACTGACTTTCAAAAGTGATTGTTTTTTATGTGTGTACTTATAGATTGTGACACGACTGTTACGCTGCTTCAAACCAGAACATTGTATCTCTTCTCGTTCCGAAGTTATTAGCGACCTTAGAACGCCATCAGGCAGAGCTCACATGTAGCGTTAGTCGGAAACTGACTTTCAAAAGTGATTGTTTTTTATGTGTGTACTTATAGATTGTGACACGACTGTTACGCTGCTTCAAACCAGAACATTGTATCTCTTCTCGTTCCGAAGTTATTAGCGACCTTAGAACGCCATCAGGCAGCGCTCACATGTAGCGTTAGTCGGAAACTGACTTTCAAAAGTGATTGTTTTTTATGTGTGTACTTATAGATTGTGACACGACTGTTACGCTGCTTCAAACCAGAACATTGTATCTCTTCTCGTTCCGAAGTTATTAGCGACCTTAGAACGCCATCAGGCAGAGCTCACATGTAGCGTTAGTCGGAAACTGACTTTCAAAAGTGATTGTTTTTTATGTGTGTACTTATAGATTGTGACACGACTGTTACGCTGCTTCAAACCAGAACATTGTATCTCTTCTCGTTCCGAAGTTATTAGCGACCTTAGAACGCCATCAGGCAGAGCTCACATGTAGCGTTAGTCGGAAACTGACTTTCAAAAGTGATTGTTTTTTATGTGTGTACTTATAGATTGTGACACGACTGTTACGCTGCTTCAAACCAGAACATTGTATCTCTTCTCGTTCCGAAGTTATTAGCGACCTTAGAACGCCATCAGGCAGAGCTCACATGTAGCGTTAGTCGGAAACTGACTTTCAAAAGTGATTGTTTTTTATGTGTGTACTTATAGATTGTGACACGACTGTTACGCTGCTTCAAACCAGAACATTGTATCTCTTCTCGTTCCGAAGTTATTAGCGACCTTAGAACGCCATCAGGCAGAGCTCACATGTAGCGTTAGTCGGAAACTGACTTTCAAAAGTGATTGTTTTTTATGTGTGTACTTATAGATTGTGACACGACTGTTACGCTGCTTCAAACCAGAACATTGTATCTCTTCTCGTTCCGAAGTTATTAGCGACCTTAGAACGCCATCAGGCAGAGCTCACATGTAGCGTTAGTCGGAAACTGACTTTCAAAAGTGATTGTTTTTTATGTGTGTACTTATAGATTGTGACACGACTGTTACGCTGCTTCAAACCAGAACATTGTATCTCTTCTCGTTCCGAAGTTATTAGCGACCTTAGAACGCCATCAGGCAGAGCTCACATGTAGCGTTAGTCGGAAACTGACTTTCAAAAGTGATTGTTTTTTATGTGTGTACTTATAGATTGTGACACGACTGTTACGCTGCTTCAAACCAGAACATTGTATCTCTTCTCGTTCCGAAGTTATTAGCGACCTTAGAACGCCATCAGGCAGAGCTCACATGTAGCGTTAGTCGGAAACTGACTTTCAAAAGTGATTGTTTTTTATGTGTGTACTTATAGATTGTGACACGACTGTTACGCTGCTTCAAACCAGAACATTGTATCTCTTCTCGTTCCGAAGTTATTAGCGACCTTAGAACGCCATCAGGCAGAGCTCACATGTAGCGTTAGTCGGAAACTGACTTTCAAAAGTGATTGTTTTTTATGTGTGTACTTATAGATTGTGACACGACTGTTACGCTGCTTCAAACCAGAACATTGTATCTCTTCTCGTTCCGAAGTTATTAGCGACCTTAGAACGCCATCAGGCAGAGCTCACATGTAGCGTTAGTCGGAAACTGACTTTCAAAAGTGATTGTTTTTTATGTGTGTACTTATAGATTGTGACACGACTGTTACGCTGCTTCAAACCAGAACATTGTATCTCTTCTCGTTCCGAAGTTATTAGCGACCTTAGAACGCCATCAGGCAGAGCTCACATGTAGCGTTAGTCGGAAACTGACTTTCAAAAGTGATTGTTTTTTATGTGTGTACTTATAGATTGTGACACGACTGTTACGCTGCTTCAAACCAGAACATTGTATCTCTTCTCGTTCCGAAGTTATTAGCGACCTTAGAACGCCATCAGGCAGAGCTCACATGTAGCGTTAGTCGGAAACTGACTTTCAAAAGTGATTGTTTTTTATGTGTGTACTTATAGATTGTGACACGACTGTTACGCTGCTTCAAACCAGAACATTGTATCTCTTCTCGTTCCGAAGTTATTAGCGACCTTAGAACGCCATCAGGCAGAGCTCACATGTAGCGTTAGTCGGAAACTGACTTTCAAAAGTGATTGTTTTTTATGTGTGTACTTATAGATTGTGACACGACTGTTACGCTGCTTCAAACCAGAACATTGTATCTCTTCTCGTTCCGAAGTTATTAGCGACCTTAGAACGCCATCAGGCAGAGCTCACATGTAGCGTTAGTCGGAAACTGACTTTCAAAAGTGATTGTTTTTTATGTGTGTACTTATAGATTGTGACACGACTGTTACGCTGCTTCAAACCAGAACATTGTATCTCTTCTCGTTCCGAAGTTATTAGCGACCTTAGAACGCCATCAGGCAGAGCTCACATGTAGCGTTAGTCGGAAACTGACTTTCAAAAGTGATTGTTTTTTATGTGTGTACTTATAGATTGTGACACGACTGTTACGCTGCTTCAAACCAGAACATTGTATCTCTTCTCGTTCCGAAGTTATTAGCGACCTTAGAACGCCATCAGGCAGAGCTCACATGTAGCGTTAGTCGGAAACTGACTTTCAAAAGTGATTGTTTTTTATGTGTGTACTTATAGATTGTGACACGACTGTTACGCTGCTTCAAACCAGAACATTGTATCTCTTCTCGTTCCGAAGTTATTAGCGACCTTAGAACGCCATCAGGCAGAGCTCACATGTAGCGTTAGTCGGAAACTGACTTTCAAAAGTGATTGTTTTTTATGTGTGTACTTATAGATTGTGACACGACTGTTACGCTGCTTCAAACCAGAACATTGTATCTCTTCTCGTTCCGAAGTTATTAGCGACCTTAGAACGCCATCAGGCAGAGCTCACATGTAGCGTTAGTCGGAAACTGACTTTCAAAAGTGATTGTTTTTTATGTGTGTACTTATAGATTGTGACACGACTGTTACGCTGCTTCAAACCAGAACATTGTATCTCTTCTCGTTCCGAAGTTATTAGCGACCTTAGAACGCCATCAGGCAGAGCTCACATGTAGCGTTAGTCGGAAACTGACTTTCAAAAGTGATTGTTTTTTATGTGTGTACTTATAGATTGTGACACGACTGTTACGCTGCTTCAAACCAGAACATTGTATCTCTTCTCGTTCCGAAGTTATTAGCGACCTTAGAACGCCATCAGGCAGCGCTCACATGTAGCGTTAGTCGGAAACTGACTTTCAAAAGTGATTGTTTTTTATGTGTGTACTTATAGATTGTGACACGACTGTTACGCTGCTTCAAACCAGAACATTGTATCTCTTCTCGTTCCGAAGTTATTAGCGACCTTAGAACGCCATCAGGCAGAGCTCACATGTAGCGTTAGTCGGAAACTGACTTTCAAAAGTGATTGTTTTTTATGTGTGTGCTTATAGATTGTGACACGACTGTTACGCTGCTTCAAACCAGAACATTGTATCTCTTCTCGTTCCGAAGTTATTAGCGACCTTAGAACGCCATCAGGCAGAGCTCACATGTAGCGTTAGTCGGAAACTGACTTTCAAAAGTGATTGTTTTTTATGTGTGTACTTATAGATTGTGACACGACTGTTACGCTGCTTCAAACCAGAACATTGTATCTCTTCTCGTTCCGAAGTTATTAGCGACCTTAGAACGCCATCAGGCAGAGCTCACATGTAGCGTTAGTCGGAAACTGACTTTCAAAAGTGATTGTTTTTTATGTGTGTACTTATAGATTGTGACACGACTGTTACGCTGCTTCAAACCAGAACATTGTATCTCTTCTCGTTCCGAAGTTATTAGCGACCTTAGAACGCCATCAGGCAGAGCTCACATGTAGCGTTAGTCGGAAACTGACTTTCAAAAGTGATTGTTTTTTATGTGTGTACTTATAGATTGTGACACGACTGTTACGCTGCTTCAAACCAGAACATTGTATCTCTTCTCGTTCCGAAGTTATTAGCGACCTTAGAACGCCATCAGGCAGAGCTCACATGTAGCGTTAGTCGGAAACTGACTTTCAAAAGTGATTGTTTTTTATGTGTGTACTTATAGATTGTGACACGACTGTTACGCTGCTTCAAACCAGAACATTGTATCTCTTCTCGTTCCGAAGTTATTAGCGACCTTAGAACGCCATCAGGCAGAGCTCACATGTAGCGTTAGTCGGAAACTGACTTTCAAAAGTGATTGTTTTTTATGTGTGTACTTATAGATTGTGACACGACTGTTACGCTGCTTCAAACCAGAACATTGTATCTCTTCTCGTTCCGAAGTTATTAGCGACCTTAGAACGCCATCAGGCAGAGCTCAATTAGCGACCTTAGAACGCCATCAGGCAGAGCTCACATGTAGCGTTAGTCGGAAACTGACTTTCAAAAGTGATTGTTTTTTATGTGTGTACTTATAGATTGTGACACGACTGTTACGCTGCTTCAAACCAGAACATTGTATCTCTTCTCGTTCCGAAGTTATTAGCGACCTTAGAACGCCATCAGGCAGAGCTCACATGTAGCGTTAGTCGGAAACTGACTTTCAAAAGTGATTGTTTTTTATGTGTGTACTTATAGATTGTGACACGACTGTTACGCTGCTTCAAACCAGAACATTGTATCTCTTCTCGTTCCGAAGTTATTAGCGACCTTAGAACGCCATCAGGCAGAGCTCACATGTAGCGTTAGTCGGAAACTGACTTTCAAAAGTGATTGTTTTTTATGTGTGTACTTATAGATTGTGACACGACTGTTACGCTGCTTCAAACCAGAACATTGTATCTCTTCTCGTTCCGAAGTTATTAGCGACCTTAGAACGCCATCAGGCAGAGCTCACATGTAGCGTTAGTCGGAAACTGACTTTCAAAAGTGATTGTTTTTTATGTGTGTACTTATAGATTGTGACACGACTGTTACGCTGCTTCAAACCAGAACATTGTATCTCTTCTCGTTCCGAAGTTATTAGCGACCTTAGAACGCCATCAGGCAGAGCTCACATGTAGCGTTAGTCGGAAACTGACTTTCAAAAGTGATTGTTTTTTATGTGTGTACTTATAGATTGTGACACGACTGTTACGCTGCTTCAAACCAGAACATTGTATCTCTTCTCGTTCCGAAGTTATTAGCGACCTTAGAACGCCATCAGGCAGAGCTCACATGTAGCGTTAGTCGGAAACTGACTTTCAAAAGTGATTGTTTTTTATGTGTGTACTTATAGATTGTGACACGACTGTTACGCTGCTTCAAACCAGAACATTGTATCTCTTCTCGTTCCGAAGTTATTAGCGACCTTAGAACGCCATCAGGCAGAGCTCACATGTAGCGTTAGTCGGAAACTGACTTTCAAAAGTGATTGTTTTTTATGTGTGTACTTATAGATTGTGACACGACTGTTACGCTGCTTCAAACCAGAACATTGTATCTCTTCTCGTTCCGAAGTTATTAGCGACCTTAGAACGCCATCAGGCAGAGCTCACATGTAGCGTTAGTCGGAAACTGACTTTCAAAAGTGATTGTTTTTTATGTGTGTACTTATAGATTGTGACACGACTGTTACGCTGCTTCAAACCAGAACATTGTATCTCTTCTCGTTCCGAAGTTATTAGCGACCTTAGAACGCCATCAGGCAGAGCTCACATGTAGCGTTAGTCGGAAACTGACTTTCAAAAGTGATTGTTTTTTATGTGTGTACTTATAGATTGTGACACGACTGTTACGCTGCTTCAAACCAGAACATTGTATCTCTTCTCGTTCCGAAGTTATTAGCGACCTTAGAACGCCATCAGGCAGAGCTCACATGTAGCGTTAGTCGGAAACTGACTTTCAAAAGTGATTGTTTTTTATGTGTGTACTTATAGATTGTGACACGACTGTTACGCTGCTTCAAACCAGAACATTGTATCTCTTCTCGTTCCGAAGTTATTAGCGACCTTAGAACGCCATCAGGCAGAGCTCACATGTAGCGTTAGTCGGAAACTGACTTTCAAAAGTGATTGTTTTTTATGTGTGTACTTATAGATTGTGACACGACTGTTACGCTGCTTCAAACCAGAACATTGTATCTCTTCTCGTTCCGAAGTTATTAGCGACCTTAGAACGCCATCAGGCAGAGCTCACATGTAGCGTTAGTCGGAAACTGACTTTCAAAAGTGATTGTTTTTTATGTGTGTACTTATAGATTGTGACACGACTGTTACGCTGCTTCAAACCAGAACATTGTATCTCTTCTCGTTCCGAAGTTATTAGCGACCTTAGAACGCCATCAGGCAGAGCTCACATGTAGCGTTAGTCGGAAACTGACTTTCAAAAGTGATTGTTTTTTATGTGTGTACTTATAGATTGTGACACGACTGTTACGCTGCTTCAAACCAGAACATTGTATCTCTTCTCGTTCCGAAGTTATTAGCGACCTTAGAACGCCATCAGGCAGAGCTCACATGTAGCGTTAGTCGGAAACTGACTTTCAAAAGTGATTGTTTTTTATGTGTGTACTTATAGATTGTGACACGACTGTTACGCTGCTTCAAACCAGAACATTGTATCTCTTCTCGTTCCGAAGTTATTAGCGACCTTAGAACGCCATCAGGCAGAGCTCACATGTAGCGTTAGTCGGAAACTGACTTTCAAAAGTGATTGTTTTTTATGTGTGTACTTATAGATTGTGACACGACTGTTACGCTGCTTCAAACCAGAACATTGTATCTCTTCTCGTTCCGAAGTTATTAGCGACCTTAGAACGCCATCAGGCAGAGCTCACATGTAGCGTTAGTCGGAAACTGACTTTCAAAAGTGATTGTTTTTTATGTGTGTACTTATAGATTGTGACACGACTGTTACGCTGCTTCAAACCAGAACATTGTATCTCTTCTCGTTCCGAAGTTATTAGCGACCTTAGAACGCCATCAGGCAGAGCTCACATGTAGCGTTAGTCGGAAACTGACTTTCAAAAGTGATTGTTTTTTATGTGTGTACTTATAGATTGTGACACGACTGTTACGCTGCTTCAAACCAGAACATTGTATCTCTTCTCGTTCCGAAGTTATTAGCGACCTTAGAACGCCATCAGGCAGAGCTCACATGTAGCGTTAGTCGGAAACTGACTTTCAAAAGTGATTGTTTTTTATGTGTGTACTTATAGATTGTGACACGACTGTTACGCTGCTTCAAACCAGAACATTGTATCTCTTCTCGTTCCGAAGTTATTAGCGACCTTAGAACGCCATCAGGCAGAGCTCACATGTAGCGTTAGTCGGAAACTGACTTTCAAAAGTGATTGTTTTTTATGTGTGTACTTATAGATTGTGACACGACTGTTACGCTGCTTCAAACCAGAACATTGTATCTCTTCTCGTTCCGAAGTTATTAGCGACCTTAGAACGCCATCAGGCAGAGCTCACATGTAGCGTTAGTCGGAAACTGACTTTCAAAAGTGATTGTTTTTTATGTGTGTACTTATAGATTGTGACACGACTGTTACGCTGCTTCAAACCAGAACATTGTATCTCTTCTCGTTCCGAAGTTATTAGCGACCTTAGAACGCCATCAGGCAGAGCTCACATGTAGCGTTAGTCGGAAACTGACTTTCAAAAGTGATTGTTTTTTATGTGTGTACTTATAGATTGTGACACGACTGTTACGCTGCTTCAAACCAGAACATTGTATCTCTTCTCGTTCCGAAGTTATTAGCGACCTTAGAACGCCATCAGGCAGAGCTCACATGTAGCGTTAGTCGGAAACTGACTTTCAAAAGTGATTGTTTTTTATGTGTGTACTTATAGATTGTGACACGACTGTTACGCTGCTTCAAACCAGAACATTGTATCTCTTCTCGTTCCGAAGTTATTAGCGACCTTAGAACGCCATCAGGCAGAGCTCACATGTAGCGTTAGTCGGAAACTGACTTTCAAAAGTGATTGTTTTTTATGTGTGTACTTATAGATTGTGACACGACTGTTACGCTGCTTCAAACCAGAACATTGTATCTCTTCTCGTTCCGAAGTTATTAGCGACCTTAGAACGCCATCAGGCAGAGCTCACATGTAGCGTTAGTCGGAAACTGACTTTCAAAAGTGATTGTTTTTTATGTGTGTACTTATAGATTGTGACACGACTGTTACGCTGCTTCAAACCAGAACATTGTATCTCTTCTCGTTCCGAAGTTATTAGCGACCTTAGAACGCCATCAGGCAGAGCTCACATGTAGCGTTAGTCGGAAACTGACTTTCAAAAGTGATTGTTTTTTATGTGTGTACTTATAGATTGTGACACGACTGTTACGCTGCTTCAAACCAGAACATTGTATCTCTTCTCGTTCCGAAGTTATTAGCGACCTTAGAACGCCATCAGGCAGAGCTCACATGTAGCGTTAGTCGGAAACTGACTTTCAAAAGTGATTGTTTTTTATGTGTGTACTTATAGATTGTGACACGACTGTTACGCTGCTTCAAACCAGAACATTGTATCTCTTCTCGTTCCGAAGTTATTAGCGACCTTAGAACGCCATCAGGCAGAGCTCACATGTAGCGTTAGTCGGAAACTGACTTTCAAAAGTGATTGTTTTTTATGTGTGTACTTATAGATTGTGACACGACTGTTACGCTGCTTCAAACCAGAACATTGTATCTCTTCTCGTTCCGAAGTTATTAGCGACCTTAGAACGCCATCAGGCAGAGCTCACATGTAGCGTTAGTCGGAAACTGACTTTCAAAAGTGATTGTTTTTTATGTGTGTACTTATAGATTGTGACACGACTGTTACGCTGCTTCAAACCAGAACATTGTATCTCTTCTCGTTCCGAAGTTATTAGCGACCTTAGAACGCCATCAGGCAGAGCTCACATGTAGCGTTAGTCGGAAACTGACTTTCAAAAGTGATTGTTTTTTATGTGTGTACTTATAGATTGTGACACGACTGTTACGCTGCTTCAAACCAGAACATTGTATCTCTTCTCGTTCCGAAGTTATTAGCGACCTTAGAACGCCATCAGGCAGAGCTCACATGTAGCGTTAGTCGGAAACTGACTTTCAAAAGTGATTGTTTTTTATGTGTGTACTTATAGATTGTGACACGACTGTTACGCTGCTTCAAACCAGAACATTGTATCTCTTCTCGTTCCGAAGTTATTAGCGACCTTAGAACGCCATCAGGCAGAGCTCACATGTAGCGTTAGTCGGAAACTGACTTTCAAAAGTGATTGTTTTTTATGTGTGTACTTATAGATTGTGACACGACTGTTACGCTGCTTCAAACCAGAACATTGTATCTCTTCTCGTTCCGAAGTTATTAGCGACCTTAGAACGCCATCAGGCAGAGCTCACATGTAGCGTTAGTCGGAAACTGACTTTCAAAAGTGATTGTTTTTTATGTGTGTACTTATAGATTGTGACACGACTGTTACGCTGCTTCAAACCAGAACATTGTATCTCTTCTCGTTCCGAAGTTATTAGCGACCTTAGAACGCCATCAGGCAGAGCTCACATGTAGCGTTAGTCGGAAACTGACTTTCAAAAGTGACTTTCAAAAGTGATTGTTTTTTATGTGTGTACTTATAGATTGTGACACGACTGTTACGCTGCTTCAAACCAGAACATTGTATCTCTTCTCGTTCCGAAGTTATTAGCGACCTTAGAACGCCATCAGGCAGAGCTCACATGTAGCGTTAGTCGGAAACTGACTTTCAAAAGTGATTGTTTTTTATGTGTGTACTTATAGATTGTGACACGACTGTTACGCTGCTTCAAACCAGAACATTGTATCTCTTCTCGTTCCGAAGTTATTAGCGACCTTAGAACGCCATCAGGCAGAGCTCACATGTAGCGTTAGTCGGAAAC
>JAVIWB010004913.1:0-10994 GCA_031893035.1 Dermolepida albohirtum | reverse complement strand
CTCTTCTCGTTCTGAAGTTATTAACGACCTTAGAACGCCATCAGACAGAGCTCACATGTAGCGTTAGGCGGAAACTGACTTTCAAAAGTGATTGTTTTTTAGGTGTGTACTTATAGATTGTGACACGACTGTTACGCTGCTTCAAACCAGAACATTGTATCTCTTCTCGTTCCGAAGTTATTAGCGACCTTAGAACGCCATCAGACAGAGCTCACATGTAGCGTTAGGCGGAAACTGACTTTCAAAAGTGATTGTTTTTTAGGTGTGTACTTATAGATTGTGACACGACTGTTACGCTGCTTCAAACCAGAACATTGTATCTCTTCTCGTTCCGAAGTTATTAGCGACCTTAGAACGCCATCAGGCAGAGCTCACATGTAGCGTTAGGCGGAAACTGACTTTCAAAAGTGATTGTTTTTTAGGTGTGTACTTATAGATTGTGACACGACTGTTACGCTGCTTCAAACCAGAACATTGTATCTCTTCTCGTTCCGAAGTTATTAGCGACCTTAGAACGCCATCAGGCAGAGCTCACATGTAGCGTTAGGCGGAAACTGACTTTCAAAAGTGATTGTTTTTTAGGTGTGTACTTATAGATTGTGACACGGCTGTTACGCTGCTTCAAACCAGAACATTGTATCTCTTCTCGTTCCGAAGTTATTAGCGACCTTAGAACGCCATCAGACAGAGCTCACATGTAGCGTTAGGCGGAAACTGACTTTCAAAAGTGATTGTTTTTTAGGTGTGTACTTATAGATTGTGACACGACTGTTACGCTGCTTCAAACCAGAACATTGTATCTCTTCTCGTTCCGAAGTTATTAGCGACCTTAGAACGCCATCAGACAGAGCTCACATGTAGCGTTAGGCGGAAACTGACTTTCAAAAGTGATTGTTTTTTAGGTGTGTACTTATAGATTGTGACACGACTGTTACGCTGCTTCAAACCAGAACATTGTATCTCTTCTCGTTCCGAAGTTATTAGCGACCTTAGAACGACAGTTACGCTGCTTCAAACCAGAACATTGTATCTCTTCTCGTTCCGAAGTTATTAGCGACCTTAGAACGCCATCAGACAGAGCTCACATGTAGCGTTAGTCGGAAACTGACTTTCAAAAGTGATTGTTTTTTAGGTGTGTACTTATAGATTGTGACACGACTGTTACGCTGCTTCAAACCAGAACATTGTATCTCTTCTCGTTCCGAAGTTATTAGCGACCTTAGAACGCCATCAGACAGAGCTCACATGTAGCGTTAGGCGGAAACTGACTTTCAAAAGTGATTGTTTTTTAGGTGTGTACTTATAGATTGTGACACGACTGTTACGCTGCTTCAAACCAGAACATTGTATCTCTTCTCGTTCCGAAGTTATTAGCGACCTTAGAACGCCATCAGACAGAGCTCACATGTAGCGTTAGTCGGAAACTGACTTTCAAAAGTGATTGTTTTTTAGGTGTGTACTTATAGATTGTGACACGACTGTTACGCTGCTTCAAACCAGAACATTGTATCTCTTCTCGTTCCGAAGTTATTAGCGACCTTAGAACGCCATCAGACAGAGCTCACATGTAGCGTTAGGCGGAAACTGACTTTCAAAAGTGATTGTTTTTTAGGTGTGTACTTATAGATTGTGACACGACTGTTACGCTGCTTCAAACCAGAACATTGTATCTCTTCTCGTTCCGAAGTTATTAGCGACCTTAGAACGCCATCAGACAGAGCTCACATGTAGCGTTAGTCGGAAACTGACTTTCAAAAGTGATTGTTTTTTAGGTGTGTACTTATAGATTGTGACACGACTGTTACGCTGCTTCAAACCAGAACATTGTATCTCTTCTCGTTCCGAAGTTATTAGCGACCTTAGAACGCCATCAGACAGAGCTCACATGTAGCGTTAGTCGGAAACTGACTTTCAAAAGTGATTGTTTTTTAGGTGTGTACTTATAGATTGTGACACGACTGTTACGCTGCTTCAAACCAGAACATTGTATCTCTTCTCGTTCCGAAGTTATTAGCGACCTTAGAACGCCATCAGACAGAGCTCACATGTAGCGTTAGTCGGAAACTGACTTTCAAAAGTGATTGTTTTTTAGGTGTGTACTTATAGATTGTGACACGACTGTTACGCTGCTTCAAACCAGAACATTGTATCTCTTCTCGTTCCGAAGTTATTAGCGACCTTAGAACGCCATCAGACAGAGCTCACATGTAGCGTTAGTCGGAAACTGACTTTCAAAAGTGATTGTTTTTTAGGTGTGTACTTATAGATTGTGACACGACTGTTACGCTGCTTCAAACCAGAACATTGTATCTCTTCTCGTTCCGAAGTTATTAGCGACCTTAGAACGCCATCAGACAGAGCTCACATGTAGCGTTAGTCGGAAACTGACTTTCAAAAGTGATTGTTTTTTAGGTGTGTACTTATAGATTGTGACACGACTGTTACGCTGCTTCAAACCAGAACATTGTATCTCTTCTCGTTCCGAAGTTATTAGCGACCTTAGAACGCCATCAGACAGAGCTCACATGTAGCGTTAGGCGGAAACTGACTTTCAAAAGTGATTGTTTTTTAGGTGTGTACTTATAGATTGTGACACGACTGTTACGCTGCTTCAAACCAGAACATTGTATCTCTTCTCGTTCCGAAGTTATTAGCGACCTTAGAACGCCATCAGACAGAGCTCACATGTAGCGTTAGTCGGAAACTGACTTTCAAAAGTGATTGTTTTTTAGGTGTGTACTTATAGATTGTGACACGACTGTTACGCTGCTTCAAACCAGAACATTGTATCTCTTCTCGTTCCGAAGTTATTAGCGACCTTAGAACGCCATCAGACAGAGCTCACATGTAGCGTTAGTCGGAAACTGACTTTCAAAAGTGATTGTTTTTTAGGTGTGTACTTATAGATTGTGACACGACTGTTACGCTGCTTCAAACCAGAACATTGTATCTCTTCTCGTTCCGAAGTTATTAGCGACCTTAGAACGCCATCAGACAGAGCTCACATGTAGCGTTAGTCGGAAACTGACTTTCAAAAGTGATTGTTTTTTAGGTGTGTACTTATAGATTGTGACACGACTGTTACGCTGCTTCAAACCAGAACATTGTATCTCTTCTCGTTCCGAAGTTATTAGCGACCTTAGAACGCCATCAGACAGAGCTCACATGTAGCGTTAGGCGGAAACTGACTTTCAAAAGTGATTGTTTTTTAGGTGTGTACTTATAGATTGTGACACGACTGTTACGCTGCTTCAAACCAGAACATTGTATCTCTTCTCGTTCCGAAGTTATTAGCGACCTTAGAACGCCATCAGACAGAGCTCACATGTAGCGTTAGTCGGAAACTGACTTTCAAAAGTGATTGTTTTTTAGGTGTGTACTTATAGATTGTGACACGACTGTTACGCTGCTTCAAACCAGAACATTGTATCTCTTCTCGTTCCGAAGTTATTAGCGACCTTAGAACGCCATCAGACAGAGCTCACATGTAGCGTTAGGCGGAAACTGACTTTCAAAAGTGATTGTTTTTTAGGTGTGTACTTATAGATTGTGACACGACTGTTACGCTGCTTCAAACCAGAACATTGTATCTCTTCTCGTTCCGAAGTTATTAGCGACCTTAGAACGCCATCAGACAGAGCTCACATGTAGCGTTAGTCGGAAACTGACTTTCAAAAGTGATTGTTTTTTAGGTGTGTACTTATAGATTGTGACACGACTGTTACGCTGCTTCAAACCAGAACATTGTATCTCTTCTCGTTCCGAAGTTATTAGCGACCTTAGAACGCCATCAGACAGAGCTCACATGTAGCGTTAGTCGGAAACTGACTTTCAAAAGTGATTGTTTTTTAGGTGTGTACTTATAGATTGTGACACGACTGTTACGCTGCTTCAAACCAGAACATTGTATCTCTTCTCGTTCCGAAGTTATTAGCGACCTTAGAACGCCATCAGACAGAGCTCACATGTAGCGTTAGTCGGAAACTGACTTTCAAAAGTGATTGTTTTTTAGGTGTGTACTTATAGATTGTGACACGACTGTTACGCTGCTTCAAACCAGAACATTGTATCTCTTCTCGTTCCGAAGTTATTAGCGACCTTAGAACGCCATCAGACAGAGCTCACATGTAGCGTTAGTCGGAAACTGACTTTCAAAAGTGATTGTTTTTTAGGTGTGTACTTATAGATTGTGACACGACTGTTACGCTGCTTCAAACCAGAACATTGTATCTCTTCTCGTTCCGAAGTTATTAGCGACCTTAGAACGCCATCAGACAGAGCTCACATGTAGCGTTAGTCGGAAACTGACTTTCAAAAGTGATTGTTTTTTAGGTGTGTACTTATAGATTGTGACACGACTGTTACGCTGCTTCAAACCAGAACATTGTATCTCTTCTCGTTCCGAAGTTATTAGCGACCTTAGAACGCCATCAGACAGAGCTCACATGTAGCGTTAGTCGGAAACTGACTTTCAAAAGTGATTGTTTTTTAGGTGTGTACTTATAGATTGTGACACGACTGTTACGCTGCTTCAAACCAGAACATTGTATCTCTTCTCGTTCCGAAGTTATTAGCGACCTTAGAACGCCATCAGACAGAGCTCACATGTAGCGTTAGTCGGAAACTGACTTTCAAAAGTGATTGTTTTTTAGGTGTGTACTTATAGATTGTGACACGACTGTTACGCTGCTTCAAACCAGAACATTGTATCTCTTCTCGTTCCGAAGTTATTAGCGACCTTAGAACGCCATCAGACAGAGCTCACATGTAGCGTTAGGCGGAAACTGACTTTCAAAAGTGATTGTTTTTTAGGTGTGTACTTATAGATTGTGACACGACTGTTACGCTGCTTCAAACCAGAACATTGTATCTCTTCTCGTTCCGAAGTTATTAGCGACCTTAGAACGCCATCAGACAGAGCTCACATGTAGCGTTAGGCGGAAACTGACTTTCAAAAGTGATTGTTTTTTAGGTGTGTACTTATAGATTGTGACACGACTGTTACGCTGCTTCAAACCAGAACATTGTATCTCTTCTCGTTCCGAAGTTATTAGCGACCTTAGAACGCCATCAGACAGAGCTCACATGTAGCGTTAGGCGGAAACTGACTTTCAAAAGTGATTGTTTTTTAGGTGTGTACTTATAGATTGTGACACGACTGTTACGCTGCTTCAAACCAGAACATTGTATCTCTTCTCGTTCCGAAGTTATTAGCGACCTTAGAACGCCATCAGACAGAGCTCACATGTAGCGTTAGTCGGAAACTGACTTTCAAAAGTGATTGTTTTTTAGGTGTGTACTTATAGATTGTGACACGACTGTTACGCTGCTTCAAACCAGAACATTGTATCTCTTCTCGTTCCGAAGTTATTAGCGACCTTAGAACGCCATCAGACAGAGCTCACATGTAGCGTTAGTCGGAAACTGACTTTCAAAAGTGATTGTTTTTTAGGTGTGTACTTATAGATTGTGACACGACTGTTACGCTGCTTCAAACCAGAACATTGTATCTCTTCTCGTTCCGAAGTTATTAGCGACCTTAGAACGCCATCAGACAGAGCTCACATGTAGCGTTAGGCGGAAACTGACTTTCAAAAGTGATTGTTTTTTAGGTGTGTACTTATAGATTGTGACACGACTGTTACGCTGCTTCAAACCAGAACATTGTATCTCTTCTCGTTCCGAAGTTATTAGCGACCTTAGAACGCCATCAGACAGAGCTCACATGTAGCGTTAGTCGGAAACTGACTTTCAAAAGTGATTGTTTTTTAGGTGTGTACTTATAGATTGTGACACGACTGTTACGCTGCTTCAAACCAGAACATTGTATCTCTTCTCGTTCCGAAGTTATTAGCGACCTTAGAACGCCATCAGACAGAGCTCACATGTAGCGTTAGTCGGAAACTGACTTTCAAAAGTGATTGTTTTTTAGGTGTGTACTTATAGATTGTGACACGACTGTTACGCTGCTTCAAACCAGAACATTGTATCTCTTCTCGTTCCGAAGTTATTAGCGACCTTAGAACGCCATCAGACAGAGCTCACATGTAGCGTTAGTCGGAAACTGACTTTCAAAAGTGATTGTTTTTTAGGTGTGTACTTATAGATTGTGACACGACTGTTACGCTGCTTCAAACCAGAACATTGTATCTCTTCTCGTTCCGAAGTTATTAGCGACCTTAGAACGCCATCAGACAGAGCTCACATGTAGCGTTAGTCGGAAACTGACTTTCAAAAGTGATTGTTTTTTAGGTGTGTACTTATAGATTGTGACACGACTGTTACGCTGCTTCAAACCAGAACATTGTATCTCTTCTCGTTCCGAAGTTATTAGCGACCTTAGAACGCCATCAGACAGAGCTCACATGTAGCGTTAGTCGGAAACTGACTTTCAAAAGTGATTGTTTTTTAGGTGTGTACTTATAGATTGTGACACGACTGTTACGCTGCTTCAAACCAGAACATTGTATCTCTTCTCGTTCCGAAGTTATTAGCGACCTTAGAACGCCATCAGACAGAGCTCACATGTAGCGTTAGTCGGAAACTGACTTTCAAAAGTGATTGTTTTTTAGGTGTGTACTTATAGATTGTGACACGACTGTTACGCTGCTTCAAACCAGAACATTGTATCTCTTCTCGTTCCGAAGTTATTAGCGACCTTAGAACGCCATCAGACAGAGCTCACATGTAGCGTTAGTCGGAAACTGACTTTCAAAAGTGATTGTTTTTTAGGTGTGTACTTATAGATTGTGACACGACTGTTACGCTGCTTCAAACCAGAACATTGTATCTCTTCTCGTTCCGAAGTTATTAGCGACCTTAGAACGCCATCAGACAGAGCTCACATGTAGCGTTAGTCGGAAACTGACTTTCAAAAGTGATTGTTTTTTAGGTGTGTACTTATAGATTGTGACACGACTGTTACGCTGCTTCAAACCAGAACATTGTATCTCTTCTCGTTCCGAAGTTATTAGCGACCTTAGAACGCCATCAGACAGAGCTCACATGTAGCGTTAGTCGGAAACTGACTTTCAAAAGTGATTGTTTTTTAGGTGTGTACTTATAGATTGTGACACGACTGTTACGCTGCTTCAAACCAGAACATTGTATCTCTTCTCGTTCCGAAGTTATTAGCGACCTTAGAACGCCATCAGACAGAGCTCACATGTAGCGTTAGTCGAAACTGACTTTCAAAAGTGATTGTTTTTTAGGTGTGTACTTATAGATTGTGACACGACTGTTACGCTGCTTCAAACCAGAACATTGTATCTCTTCTCGTTCCGAAGTTATTAGCGACCTTAGAACGCCATCAGACAGAGCTCACATGTAGCGTTAGTCGGAAACTGACTTTCAAAAGTGATTGTTTTTTAGGTGTGTACTTATAGATTGTGACACGACTGTTACGCTGCTTCAAACCAGAACATTGTATCTCTTCTCGTTCCGAAGTTATTAGCGACCTTAGAACGCCATCAGACAGAGCTCACATGTAGCGTTAGTCGGAAACTGACTTTCAAAAGTGATTGTTTTTTAGGTGTGTACTTATAGATTGTGACACGACTGTTACGCTGCTTCAAACCAGAACATTGTATCTCTTCTCGTTCCGAAGTTATTAGCGACCTTAGAACGCCATCAGACAGAGCTCACATGTAGCGTTAGTCGGAAACTGACTTTCAAAAGTGATTGTTTTTTAGGTGTGTACTTATAGATTGTGACACGACTGTTACGCTGCTTCAAACCAGAACATTGTATCTCTTCTCGTTCCGAAGTTATTAGCGACCTTAGAACGCCATCAGACAGAGCTCACATGTAGCGTTAGTCGGAAACTGACTTTCAAAAGTGATTGTTTTTTAGGTGTGTACTTATAGATTGTGACACGACTGTTACGCTGCTTCAAACCAGAACATTGTATCTCTTCTCGTTCCGAAGTTATTAGCGACCTTAGAACGCCATCAGACAGAGCTCACATGTAGCGTTAGTCGGAAACTGACTTTCAAAAGTGATTGTTTTTTAGGTGTGTACTTATAGATTGTGACACGACTGTTACGCTGCTTCAAACCAGAACATTGTATCTCTTCTCGTTCCGAAGTTATTAGCGACCTTAGAACGCCATCAGACAGAGCTCACATGTAGCGTTAGTCGGAAACTGACTTTCAAAAGTGATTGTTTTTTAGGTGTGTACTTATAGATTGTGACACGACTGTTACGCTGCTTCAAACCAGAACATTGTATCTCTTCTCGTTCCGAAGTTATTAGCGACCTTAGAACGCCATCAGACAGAGCTCACATGTAGCGTTAGTCGGAAACTGACTTTCAAAAGTGATTGTTTTTTAGGTGTGTACTTATAGATTGTGACACGACTGTTACGCTGCTTCAAACCAGAACATTGTATCTCTTCTCGTTCCGAAGTTATTAGCGACCTTAGAACGCCATCAGACAGAGCTCACATGTAGCGTTAGTCGGAAACTGACTTTCAAAAGTGATTGTTTTTTAGGTGTGTACTTATAGATTGTGACACGACTGTTACGCTGCTTCAAACCAGAACATTGTATCTCTTCTCGTTCCGAAGTTATTAGCGACCTTAGAACGCCATCAGACAGAGCTCACATGTAGCGTTAGTCGGAAACTGACTTTCAAAAGTGATTGTTTTTTAGGTGTGTACTTATAGATTGTGACACGACTGTTACGCTGCTTCAAACCAGAACATTGTATCTCTTCTCGTTCCGAAGTTATTAGCGACCTTAGAACGCCATCAGACAGAGCTCACATGTAGCGTTAGTCGGAAACTGACTTTCAAAAGTGATTGTTTTTTAGGTGTGTACTTATAGATTGTGACACGACTGTTACGCTGCTTCAAACCAGAACATTGTATCTCTTCTCGTTCCGAAGTTATTAGCGACCTTAGAACGCCATCAGACAGAGCTCACATGTAGCGTTAGTCGGAAACTGACTTTCAAAAGTGATTGTTTTTTAGGTGTGTACTTATAGATTGTGACACGACTGTTACGCTGCTTCAAACCAGAACATTGTATCTCTTCTCGTTCCGAAGTTATTAGCGACCTTAGAACGCCATCAGACAGAGCTCACATGTAGCGTTAGTCGGAAACTGACTTTCAAAAGTGATTGTTTTTTAGGTGTGTACTTATAGATTGTGACACGACTGTTACGCTGCTTCAAACCAGAACATTGTATCTCTTCTCGTTCCGAAGTTATTAGCGACCTTAGAACGCCATCAGACAGAGCTCACATGTAGCGTTAGTCGGAAACTGACTTTCAAAAGTGATTGTTTTTTAGGTGTGTACTTATAGATTGTGACACGACTGTTACGCTGCTTCAAACCAGAACATTGTATCTCTTCTCGTTCCGAAGTTATTAGCGACCTTAGAACGCCATCAGACAGAGCTCACATGTAGCGTTAGTCGGAAACTGACTTTCAAAAGTGATTGTTTTTTAGGTGTGTACTTATAGATTGTGACACGACTGTTACGCTGCTTCAAACCAGAACATTGTATCTCTTCTCGTTCCGAAGTTATTAGCGACCTTAGAACGCCATCAGACAGAGCTCACATGTAGCGTTAGTCGGAAACTGACTTTCAAAAGTGATTGTTTTTTAGGTGTGTACTTATAGATTGTGACACGACTGTTACGCTGCTTCAAACCAGAACATTGTATCTCTTCTCGTTCCGAAGTTATTAGCGACCTTAGAACGCCATCAGACAGAGCTCACATGTAGCGTTAGTCGGAAACTGACTTTCAAAAGTGATTGTTTTTTAGGTGTGTACTTATAGATTGTGACACGACTGTTACGCTGCTTCAAACCAGAACATTGTATCTCTTCTCGTTCCGAAGTTATTAGCGACCTTAGAACGCCATCAGACAGAGCTCACATGTAGCGTTAGTCGGAAACTGACTTTCAAAAGTGATTGTTTTTTAGGTGTGTACTTATAGATTGTGACACGACTGTTACGCTGCTTCAAACCAGAACATTGTATCTCTTCTCGTTCCGAAGTTATTAGCGACCTTAGAACGCCATCAGACAGAGCTCACATGTAGCGTTAGTCGGAAACTGACTTTCAAAAGTGATTGTTTTTTAGGTGTGTACTTATAGATTGTGACACGACTGTTACGCTGCTTCAAACCAGAACATTGTATCTCTTCTCGTTCCGAAGTTATTAGCGACCTTAGAACGCCATCAGACAGAGCTCACATGTAGCGTTAGTCGGAAACTGACTTTCAAAAGTGATTGTTTTTTAGGTGTGTACTTATAGATTGTGACACGACTGTTACGCTGCTTCAAACCAGAACATTGTATCTCTTCTCGTTCCGAAGTTATTAGCGACCTTAGAACGCCATCAGGCAGAGCTCACATGTAGCGTTAGTCGGAAACTGACTTTCAAAAGTGATTGTTTTTTAGGTGTGTACTTATAGATTGTGACACGACTGTTACGCTGCTTCAAACCAGAACATTGTATCTCCTCTCGTTCCGAAGTTATTAGCGACCTTAGAACGCCATCAGACAGAGCTCACATGTAGCGTTAGTCGGAAACTGACTTTCAAAAGTGATTGTTTTTTAGGTGTGTACTTATAGATTGTGACACGACTGTTACGCTGCTTCAAACCAGAACATTGTATCTCTTCTCGTTCCGAAGTTATTAGCGACCTTAGAACGCCATCAGACAGAGCTCACATGTAGCGTTAGTCGGAAACTGACTTTCAAAAGTGATTGTTTTTTAGGTGTGTACTTATAGATTGTGACACGACTGTTACGCTGCTTCAAACCAGAACATTGTATCTCTTCTCGTTCCGAAGTTATTAGCGACCTTAGAACGCCATCAGACAGAGCTCACATGTAGCGTTAGTCGGAAACTGACTTTCAAAAGTGATTGTTTTTTAGGTGTGTACTTATAGATTGTGACACGACTGTTACGCTGCTTCAAACCAGAACATTGTATCTCTTCTCGTTCCGAAGTTATTAGCGACCTTAGAACGCCATCAGA
>JAVIWB010004912.1:0-10989 GCA_031893035.1 Dermolepida albohirtum | reverse complement strand
CCACCGCGAAAGACCTCTCGATGGGAAATCAATCCTCTTTTTTTAATAGTGCGCCCCAGCTTTGTCTTGATTGAACATCAGTTGGTTTAAGGAGTCATGGGTTCGCATCAAGGGGAATTTTTTTTGTAAATGAAAATTTAAAATTTTCCTTGGCCTCTGGTTTTTTTCCCAATGGAAAACTTGAAGGCATCAAAAATTTATCAATTGGAAAAAAATTTTAAAACAATTGAAGTAATTTTTTACACAAATAATTCAAATTTTCATCCTTTATTCATAAACACAAAAGTTTGTTTCAAAGAAATATCAGGAGAGAAATTGGGAAAATAAAATATGATAACGAAGTACTTTGAATAACTAATTCTGAGAACTACTTAAGGTCTTGTTAATTATTTTTTGAGCTTATCAAACATTTTGATATTTTGACGTACCAGTTTTCGCAGAAAAAACGGAACTTTTTTAAAATAAAAACAAAAGCTTATTATTTTGGTAAAATTTATGTATTTTCTTCAAAGTGGTCGCCTTCGGCTTCAATACAATTTTTGGACGGTTAACTAACACGTCGAATAATTTTTAAGTTCATCTTTGAGATGCCCTTTTTAAGATAGCTGTCGACGCCATTTTAATGGCTTCGATGGCATAACGCTGTTTTCATGGAAAATATTTGGAGAATAAATAGAAATCACGGTAGGGCAAATCCGATGAATACGGTAAATAGTTGGTTAAAATGGCATTTGTAGTTAAAAAATCAATAATAATCGTCGAGCGATGGCATTTTACATTATCATATAACGAAGGCCAGCTCCTTTTCATGATTTTAAAAGGGCCCAACAGAATACGAAAAGCCGCTTCATAATCCCAAGATAATATACAGCATTGAGTGTTTGACCAGTTGGTACAACTCTTTATGCATTATGCCTTTCGAAACAAAAAAAAACAAATCAACATTGTCTTCACTTTTGACTTCTCCAAACCGCTTCTTTTCGGTTTTTCTTCGCTTGGATGCTTCCATTTAGCGCTTTGACGCTTGGTCTCTGGATCGCATTGAAAACACCACGTCTCATCGCCAGTTACAATAGAATACCTGAAGTTTTCGTCCTTCTTTGAGCCTTTAATCAAGGGTGTACAATGTTGAATTCAGTCAGCTTGTATGGTACAAATCTTTTAGTCTCAAATGCTTTTCAAAAACGACGATTTTAATATTTTAAAATATTTAATTTCATACCCACGTATCGAATGGGGGTTTCGACTTATTTCAGATAAATTCACGCACAAGTTCGGTGTTTTTCCGTAACCATAAATTTTTTTGCACCCGGATGTTCGTCGTCATTTATATCCGTCACCTTTTTAAATGTTTTTACCACTCATGCACACTCGTCGTGACAAATACGCATCACCATACACTTGTTTCATCAAATTAAACGTTTCACGATTTACCAGTTTAAAACAGAATTTGACTTTTGCTCTTTGTTCAAAATTTTTTTTTGCCAATGCCAAATACACACTGTTACTTTATGACAATTTTTTGCTTCCAATGACGCAAATGTCATATTTTTTGACATAACTTTGGTGAAAATATCTTCTAAATTCTTTTTTTCTTGCAACAGACTATATTTGACTTATTCTACTATGCTAAAATGTTATTATATTAAAATTCCCTTCCTATAATTTTTTTCCCATCACTGGTTCGTTCTCAATCGTTTTAGTTTTCTTTTATCCCCCAATTCCATTTTTCTTGACCTGACTGTTGATATTCATTACTTTATTTTTTTGCCAAATCTTTTCCCCCATTCTCCTTCCTTTTAAGAGCGGAATCACCCCAATGGTTTTTGGAATTTTAACCCTATTTCTACTCCTTTCCTGTCTTGTTTTTCGATATCTATATTTTCTTATAACTAGAATTGGTCCGGAACTCCTCTGCTTTTGAAGAAAGAAGTTTCCCAGGTAATAAATGTAAATAAACACTTATCTTTTTAAGCAACGTTTTCATTTAAAGTGAAAATGAGAGATGATTAAATTTTGCAGCATAGGTATGTGTTTCAACAATTTCTTTACATAACCGTGTTACCGTAAAGAATAAATGTTCTTATTTACAAAAACAATCGTTCGGCATCTAATGTGAAACATTTGCTGATTAAAATAATTTTTCTTAATACTTAACTTATATTTATTTAAAATTCAAAATAACGGTTTTTTTTTAAATAAATATTAGAGCAATTTTTATGATGTTAAAAAATTTAAATAATATTTTACAAAAAAATTAAACAGTTAAACCGTATTAGAAAAAGATATTAAGTAACTTTCAATAACTTTGGTAGTGATAATTTGAAAAAGAAAAGGATTATAATTATACTATTCCCCATGATTAACAAAAATAAAATTTTGTTTAAAAAGTACCTTCAAGAACAACTGTTGATTCGACAAGTTCTGGAGAAAAAGTGTGTCACTCAAAAATGTATTCGTAGAAGTTCCAAATCCAAGTTTAGAAAACTTGTAAGTTACACTACAAGTCGTGAACTAGGGCTCTTCCACTTGGGAAAATTTAAAGAATTGAATAAATATATACTCCATAAATTTACCCATTCCTATAATTTTTTTCCCCAAATCACTATTCATTTCTAATCCTTTTAATTTTTTTTTTCCCCAATTCCATTTTCTCCTTGACCTGACTCTTGATATTCTTATTTGTTTTTTTACCATATCTTTTTCACCTCTCCTCTCCTTCCATTTTATTTGCGCCGAAAGCACACTAATGGTTTGTATAGGTGATGTTGATCTTATTTCTACTCCTTTCCTGTCTTCTTGCATAGAAATCTATATTTTCTTATCGGTTGTACGGAGCCCCCGTCCGTACTTTAAGAAATCAAGAATTTCCCAGGTAATAAATGTAAATAAAAAGTGCCTGGAAAAATTTAGATCTTTCGATCAAACAGTGACACTTGACTAAATATAGATACTATCTTAGAAGAACATTTTAATAATTAAATAAACATCAAGTTCAAAGATATGTTCTAAAATCTCCACATGCCTGATATCCCACTACTACTCTTACTTAATGCTGGTATAACCCCTTGAAATGAGTCCATCGTTTGAATTTCGGAATTTGAAGTGACCACATATCGGTAGAACGAAATCATCTTGTCTTTGTGACTATTAGTAACCCAATTACCCTTCATTTTCGGAAAGTTTGTGTTTTGATGATTGTTGTGCAATAGAATTTAGGAAGGCGATATACATTTTTATTCTGAGGTATAAATACTAAAAATTTTAATAAATTTTTTACTTTAAATTTCCCTATCCCCCTCCCCTATTAATGAAGGTAAAAAATTTATCTCTAAATGGTTTATCATTTCATTTCGGATTTGTGGTGACCCATGCATTTTTTCAGAATTTTTATGTTTTGGTGTTTGTTGAGCAATGGAATTCCAAAAAGGCGGTTGTACTTTTTTTATTTTTTTTTAAGATAATATTCATAATAATTGAGTAATATGATGCCACTGAGATATTTTTACTCTTCTGGGGTTTTTAACTACTTTCCCCTTTTTCTCGTTTATAATATATATAAATAAAAACTTACAGTCTCTAGTATGAAAAACGTAAAGTTTTGTCATCCGCAAATGTTTTTCGCGGTTTCATAGACTTACACCCCCTTCGTGGGCCCCCGTAGACGTGTTTAAAAACCCGACAAAAACCCAACATTTATAATTATTCCTTTATAATTTATTTCAGGCAATATTCACAAGCGTTCATTCTTAGAATGCATTTGTTTGGCCTCTGGTTGTAAAATTGTGAGACGGTTTCGGAGAAGGCTCCCCATGTGTTACGCAAGAGCTAGAGCCCTTGCCGTATCACGACGTTTACTAATTATGACCGCTTGCTTACAACGCGGAATCACAGTACATCGGCAAAATTTTATTTTTTCCTTTAAAAACAAATAGAAAAAGAATGTTTTAATCATCAAAGTAATCAAAAAGCTCGTATTAAGTTTGAAATCTTTTTATTTTTTTGTAAAAATTTTAGTTCAAGCTTTTTTTTTCACAATTATGATTTTCAAAAAATTGTTTGAATGATTATTTTTTTACTTTATTTTCTTCTATTTAATTAAGTATAGTGTGAAATGTATATATGTACTTATGTATAAAATACTTTTATAAGAGAATCAATAAAGACGTTCTAACTTTAAAGGGAAAAATTTTAAATAATTCTTTCCCTTTAGGAGTTTTATTAATTACTTTTGTACTTTTTTAATCAAAAATTATTATTAATTATTTATTAATGGTAGTGCAATTTATCAAACTTTTTCTTTTGGTATATGTCCACGGATAATATTTCATTATATAACTTATTAATACAAACATTATCAAAAGATTAAAATGATATAATTATATACCAACACTATAACAAAAATAAAACAAACCCCAAAAAAAAAGAACAAGTCATTAATATACAAAGGCTTGGGTAGTCTTAGTTTTAAAAGTTAATAAGGATTTTTTTCCCACAATATTTTAACAATGGGTTTCGAAAATGTTTCCACATGTGGGCAAATGTGTTGTTTTTTTTAAAGATCTTATAATAATTTATTAACATAAACTACAGAACTAGTAACACCAGTGTGTCAGTGCAACAAACAGTAGCAGTAGTTGACCCTGAAGATATTCCATACAGTGGGTACGAAACTGGGAGTTATCCAGTAACCACCACCCGGAAGTCCAAAGAAGACATACAGCACTAGTACTTTGTATTTATAATACGGGGGAGGGAAAATTTTTATGACCTAAAAAAGTAGTTTTAAGAAGGCCAAGATTTCTTTGCAAACATCATCAATAGTGTAAATTTAAAAAAGTTTTTTCTTGTAGCAAAATTTAAAATTGGGGACAATTTTTTTAGAAAAAGGTCATTAATAAAAAGAACAAATAAAGTTCCCCAGACAAAAACCCTGTGGAACACCTGCAGTACAACAAATTCGTTATTGTGAAATTGTACAAAGAGTAGTTCAAGTTAAACTGCCACGAATGAAGCTATCCTCTCATACCAAATATTATAATAAAAATATTTGTGTAATCAATTGTAGAAGCTTTTTATGGCTCAAACAATTATTTTAAAAAATGCTCGAAATTTTTTTTGTTTTAAAAACATTTGTTCTAGCTGTGTCCTAGTGAATGATTATTATCTTGTTCCACATGTTGGAACCTTGATATTAACGTCTTTAAATTTGAAAAGTTGAAAATTAGGTTTAAGAAGTATATAAAGTACATGTAAACGCAATACTAGAGCCTAGTACAAATTCAACATAATAAAAGTGTTTTAAGAATAAGTCAAGTTTAATGGTGGTTGATTGCAGCAGAATGTGAAAAGAACCCGGGTATTTTTTTTGGAAAAACTTTTTTCTAACTGTGGCCTCGGCGAATGTTTATTGGTTTGTTCCACATTTTGGAACCTTGAATTAACTGCATAAATTTGAGTGTATGCCATTATTAACTAGCTTTAAAATAAAATTACACTTGAGATCTCTTGAATCAGAAATCGAGATGAAGTTATTTTGTTTTAATTGTCTTGGGCAGCAGGGGTGTAGTATTTAAAATTGGGGAATAATAATAATTTAAAATTGTTTTCAAATTTAAAAAACCATATATATCTTAAAAAATTTTTTTTTAATTTTTAAAAAAAAAAAAAATAAGGGTTCCAACCAGGGCCCAAGTGAACTGAGCCCTAAAACCCCCTTAAAAATTTAAGGGAAAAATTTTTAAAAAAACCCTTTGAAACGAAAATAAAAAAAAAATAAAAAATTTTAAAAAAAAATGAAAATAAAATAAATTTTTAAATTTTAAAAAAAAAAAATAAAACACCATTTTTAAAAAAAAAATTTAAAAAAAAATTTTCATTAATTTTAAATAAAAAACAAAATAATAAAAAAATTTAAAATTCTAAAATAAAATATTTTAAAAAACAAAAATTTCCTTATCATTAGAAATTTTTTAATAAACCCTTTTACAGCAAAGGGACCCCTTTTTTTTTTTAAAAAAAAAACAATTCACATTATAAAATCGCTCCCCTCATGTTTTAAAATTCCTTTTTAAAAATTTTTCCGCAATCTTTTTTTCCAAATTTTATTTTAAAACGATTTTTTTTTTTCAATTGGAAAAACGTAAGGGGAAAATTTCCTTGGTAACAAAAAATTTAAAAAGTTTATAAATCTAATTTTTGTGAAAATTTAAATTTAATTTTTTGATTAAAGGATTGATTATTAAATAAAGCTAAATTTTTTTTGAATTTTCAAAAAAATTTTTTGAAAAAATTTTTAAGGTTAGGAAAATTTATTTTCAAATTTATTTTTTAATAAAACAAA
The DNA here is from genome assembly GCA_031893035.1 of Dermolepida albohirtum. Taxonomy (NCBI): domain Eukaryota; kingdom Metazoa; phylum Arthropoda; class Insecta; order Coleoptera; family Scarabaeidae; genus Dermolepida; species Dermolepida albohirtum. Next base: position 4,646 of record JAVIWB010004912.1, on the reverse strand, counting down.
AAAAGCAATTTTTTTAAAAAATAAAAAATTTTAATTTTTCAATAAAAATATCTATTAAAAATTTTCATAATTTTTTTTTTGTTTGGAATACAAATTTAGTTTTATTAAAATTTAAAAATTTTCGTATAAAGGAATATTATTTAAATTTTTAAATTTTCAACAAAAAAGTAAAAATTTATAAAAACTCGTTGTTTGTTTTTTTTTAAAATTGAAAAAAACTTTTGGGCCAAATTTTTTAAAATTTTTAAAAAGAAAAAAAAAAATTTCCAAAAAGGTTTTTTAACCCAAAAAATTTGTATGTAGTATAAATGGCTTTAAAAAAATTTAAAAATTAATTTAATTTTTTTTGGTAATTGTAAAAACGCCCCGAAGTGAAACCCAAAAATCCTTTTTTTAGTTTTTGAAATTAAATTTAAAAAAAATTTTTGGGGGGGAAAAAAAAGTGAAAAAAAACAAATTTTTAAAAAAAAATTTTTTGCCATGGATTAAAAGTTTAAATAAATTAAACTTTTTCCAGGATTTAAAAGCTTAGGACATTTTTTTTTAAAGTTTTAAAGCCCTTTTAACGCCCCCTATACTTTACAAATTTTATTAAACTGAAAATTTTTAAAAAAAGAACAATTTAAAAAATATAGATCATAATTAAAAAAGAAAAAAATTTAAAATTTATCGATTTTTTTCAATAAAACAACGAATTACTTACTTTTTTTTTATTTATAAAATTTTTTTAAAAATTTAAATTTTTTTTTCAATAAAAAAAAATTTATTTATTAATTTTTTAATTTTTTGAAAAAATAAGACTAATTAAAATTTTTTAAAAGGGTTATGTTTTTTGTTAAAAAAAAGTTTTTAAAATTTCCCCTTTTGGGGAAATATTTTTTCAATGCCCTTTAAAATAATTTGTGTAAAAAAAAAAATTTAAATTTAATTAAAAGCTTTAAATATTTTTTCAATTTTTAGTTTCTCCTTTTTCCCTCCATTAACCATGGATTTAATTTCCCCAAAAATTTTTTCCCCAAAGCAAAAATTATGTTTGGATTTATAGTTTTTTACATCCCCGTTTTTTAAAAAAAATAATTTTTCCCCAAAAAATTTGTATTTTGGGGGAAAAATTTTGAAAAAAAATTTTTCTTTTTTATAAATAAAAATTCTTTGTTTTAAGAATTTTGAAAGTTGATTCTATTTTAAACATTTTTATAAAAAGGGGGTCTTAAGGTTTTTGCTAAATTTGGGTTTTTGGAAAAGAACTATTTCTTTTTAAAAAATTCTGTCTTTTGGATTTTTCATTTTTTAACCCAAATTAAATTTTTTTTTACTAAAAATATAAAAAATATTAAAAAATTTTAATTAAATTTTTATCCCCCAATTTAATGTTTATTTGAAACGGGGGGTGTACCCCAAATAATTGGATTGGGGGGTTTTCCAGAGGCTCTTTAAATTGGTTAAAATAAAATTTTTCATTAAACAATAAAAATATCCTTTAAAATTTAAAAAATTTAATTTTTTGGGAATTTAAAGAAGGAAAAAGAAATTTAACACATAATTAAATAAAAACAATTTTTTTTAATTTTTATTAAAAAATTAAAAAAAATCCTGTTGAAAAACTTTTCTTTTTTAAATTTTTTTCTTTGTTATTTAAATTGACAAACTTTACTGTAATTTCCATGAAAAGGATTTTTTTAGTTGGGGTTTAAAATTTTAAAAAGAAATATCCCCCAAAAAAGGGGTTTTTAAAAAAGTAAAAATAAAATTTGGGGAATTACGGCTTCATTAGGAATTTGAAATAAAATTTTATTTCTTTTAATGGGATTTCTATTTTTTTTGTTTATAAATAAATTTGAATGTATAAATTTAATTTTAAAATTTAAAAATATAAAATTTTTTTTTTAAATTTTCCAAAAAGATTGAGGCCCCCTTGTATAAAATGTTAGGAAAATTAAAATTTAAGGTTGTTTTAAAAAATTCTTCCCCTTTAAACAATAATTTGGTAGTGGGGTTTAATTGAGCTATATAATTTTAAAATTTTAAAAGTTTTAAGAAAAAAAAAAAAAAAATAAAAATTTCAAAAAGTTTAGGAAAAAGTTGAGTGATGAAAAATTCCACATTGCTAAATTCTTACTAAAAAAAGTTTCCCCCTTTTTAAAAAACTAAAATTTAAAAAAAAAAATAGATTTAGAAAAAAAATCAAAACAATTAAAAATATTTAATTTATTTTTTTATTTCAAAAATTAAGATAAAGCAAACTTTTTTTACCACGAATGTACTTTTCCTCATCTTCTACAATACTCTTCTATCTTTCTAGAAATTCTCAATATTGCTCGTTCAAAATTCGCTTTTTTATGACTAAACTCTTCTAGCACCGATTTTCAAGGATGACACCCTGCAAATACGATGGATAGGCATTCTTCCTCATCAAAACTCTTCCAACTTTCTTAACATCACCCTGGCTGCACATGACAGGACATTATCTTGACGAAAAATAACCAAAGGTCATTTTCCTTATAGTACTTTTTTAAGCAGCTAAAAATTCCGTTATACTTTGACTTGAATTTCAAAATTCGAGATGAATCTATTTTCCCATCAAGCAGATAACATCATCTTATGAGAGAAAATTTTTTTTTGCGTGGGTTGCCTTTTTTACCCACTATCTTGAACGCTCCAATTTTTCTAAAAATACGTCATTGGTCATTATTCAGCCGAATATGTTTGTTTCTGATATGACAACGAAGAAAAATTACTTTTGCGCGTGATTAGATTAGAAGAGATTTTATGGGAATCAATAGTCAATTTACTAATTTTTCCAATACCACGCAGATATCGATAAACGGTTCAATGTCCATAATCAAACTTCTAAATACTTCTTCGAACGCTACAATAGAATACTTTTCCACAGCGTCCCCCAGGAGTTCTCTTCCAAGCTTGATAGATCTGTCAAGACAATTTTTGTAGTTCCACGAAATTAGAGTTTCTGTAAGAGTAACAAGGCTGTCAAAACTTACTGTAGTTCCCTATGAAAAACCCCCCTCTTTGCCATTTTCATTTCAATTATGTAAAAATAACTTCAAAAATTGAACTAACTCTTCAAAAATTAACTAAAATGAAGAGAGTAAATTTAATAAGTTCTCTCATAGCAAATTGCTGCAGATAGGAAAAGGAACACATAATTTATAAGATGACCCACTTGGTGTATATATAGAATCATTGTTTCAATTGAAAAACCTAAACGTTTTGAAATCTGAATAAAATTCTTATTGAAACGACTCTTCTTTTCCATAAAAAAGTCGATAATTTAATTAGATATTCGACGATACTGAGCAAGAACAACCTAGAAATTACTGAAAGCTCATTCGATATCATTTTTCAAAAATTCCTTCTTGGAAGACCTTAATATAACAATCTGTAGTTGTCTATTAATTATTTCTTTCCAATAAAAATTTTTAATTTAATAATTAAAAATCTTAGGTCAACGCTCTTTAATACACGAATAAAAATCATAAAAATCTTTTCGAAATAAATTATCAGTAGAAATGTAAACTTTTTTACGAAAGTTTTAGAAAGAAAAAACATGTGACCTAACACATAAAATTCTTTATCTCTCAATTGTTTACTCTTTCTGACATTTTACAGTTATCTATTCACACTGTTTAACATTATTTTCGTCTTTTTTAGTATAAAGATTAAAATCAAAAATTTGTAACAGTTTAAAGTTTGAAATGGGGTGGTTTCAGAATTATTAACACGAATTAAAAAAATAAAAATTTTAAAAAAAATGAAACTTATTTTCCTTTCGACAAGTATTTATGAAACGGATCTATCATTATTTTAGTTTTCATTTACCAAAATAATGTAATTATTTATTTTGTTTGTATCTAGTTGTCCTGTAATTAAGGCCCACCGTTGGACAATAAAATTCCTATTATTATTATTAACCACAATTTTATTTGATATTTCAGAATCTCTGCTACGAGTTTTTTCAAAAAGAAAACAAATAAGAAAATGTGAAAATTCCTTATACTCCAATTTAATTAAATCTTTAATTTAATTATAGTAAAAAAGACATATGTTGATTAATTTTACTTTATTTTCTTTGAGAAAATTCAAAAAATGAGTCAGAATTGTTTCTTATTTATCTCCAGCATAAAATGATAATTTTAGATATAATTGTTAATTAAAAAAATTTACTTAATTTACACGCTCTTCAAGAATTTTAAACCTTTATCAAATATATGCTAAATACGTACAAAACAAAGAAAGTGAATATTGATAAAGTTTTTGTGGTTGTGCAAAGACGGAAGCCCATATCTAATCAAATGTGGCTTCATCCTAAAAGCTACTCAGTTATTAACAAGTGGTCATAGTAATAACATCGTAATTGTCGGATTCGAAAATATAGCAAAAAGGAAGAAGATGAAGAAGTCGAAATGCCCATTAAAAATGCTTATTCAGGCAATCTTCATATGAAATGAGACTTTACCACCTCCGGCAGAATCCGATGAAGAAAGCGACGAAGAAGTTAAAGAAATTATGGGACCTAAAATATTGGATTGGTTTTAAAAACCCCCCGGGAAAATGATAAGGAAAATAAAAATATCAAGACACAGAATTTTAAAAACGAAGAGTAAAAAAGGCGTGGGGGAAAAAAAAAA
>JAVIWB010004911.1:0-11205 GCA_031893035.1 Dermolepida albohirtum | reverse complement strand
CGCGTGCGGGACGGGCCTCCCGCCGGAGGAGGCCCGCTGTGGTCGGGTGGGAGCTTTTGCCGGGGACGCAATGTCCCGCGGGGTATATCAGTCCCCGCGCTTTACTTAGAGAGAAAGAGAGGGCAAGCCTTTGACCAGACAGGAGCTATCGCAGCTGTATTACCTCGAAAGAGAGATCCGCCAGCAATACGAACGCCTATTGGAGCTGGAGGCCGCCGCCGGGAAAATAACCTCGACGCTGGGAAACGCCCCCGCGGGCCGGGGGAACGGCGACCGGGTGGGCGGCTTGGCGGCGGGCATCGCCGACCTAAAGGAGCTTTTGAGGCGCAACCTGGACAATTTGGTTTCGGAGCGCCGGCGTTTGGCCTGCTATATCGGCGGCATAGAGGACAGCCTTACGAGGCAGATACTCTCGCTGAGGTTTATCGACCACATGTCGTGGATTCAGGTGGCCGCGAGGGTCGGCGGCGGCAACACCGCCGAAAGCGTGAAAAAAGCCTGTTACCGCTTTTTGAGCAAAAACCCCTGAGACGCACGGATCTTGCCCCCCTCCCGGATTTCGGGAGGGGCTTTTATTTTCGCCCCCACCTAAGGTGGGGGCGATGCCTCGGCCATCAGGCAGAGGCGATGGGGACTGGGGACGAGAAGGGGTGCGGGGGACGGGGTGCGGGGGACGGGGTGCGCGGGGGAAGGCGGGGAGAGGGCGCGAGGGACGGGGACGGAGGACGGGGGACGCATGGGTGGGAGAACGGGGGGACGGGGACGAAGGACGGGGGGATTCCGGGAAGGATGCGGGGGATTCGGCACGGAGGGGGGCGCGGGGGAAGGCGGGGAGACGGGGCGAGGGACGGGGACGCATGGACGGGGGACGAAGGATGGAAGGCGAGAGGCGGAGGAAAGGACGCGTGGGACGATGGAGATGGGGGCGGGAACGAGGGCGAAAGGACGGGGAACGATGAGGCGGGGACGGGAGAAAGGGCACGAGGGACGGATTCCGGGAAAAAGTGCGCGGACGGAAGCCAACGGGAGGTTCCCGGGAGAGAACACGGACGGGGGCTAGGACGGGAGGACGGAAGAAAGGGGAAGGAGTACGCGGAGGGGAGGCGGGGGCCGGAAGGCGGGGACGAAAACGAGGGCGGGGACGCGGGGGAGGACGGACGCCTGCGGCGAAGTGGGCGGGAGGGAGTTTCCGGAGGGCGGGGACGAAAATGAGGACATGGACGCTGGGAAGGACGGACGCCTGCGGCGAAATGGGCTGGGGCGAGGCGGCGGGGACGAGGACGAAGGACGCGAAAGAGGGTGCGCAAGCGGGAGTGCGGGGGACGGGGACGAAGGACGAAGGACGGGGGATTCCGGGAAGGATGCGGGAGATTCGGCACGGAGAGGGGCGGGCGAGAGCAGGGGTGATGGCAGGGACGAGATGGGACGGGGGACGCGGGAGGGGACGGGGAAGATTGTCACTTTTGTCCCCCTCTCCTGTGGTATAGTTTATTCATGAAAGCTTTGCATTTGGGGAAACTTTGCATTCGCGAAGCGGCGCGGACACTGTTTTCAAGTTTGGAGGAGACGCTTTGGCACGGTTAAACGGAAGGCGGCGCAGATTTGTCAAGGAATATCTTGCCGGCCTCAGCCCCTCCCGGGCCGCCGAAGCCGCCGGATACAGGAAAAACTACGGGAGCCAGCTTTTGCGCACTCCCGAAGTGAAGGCCGCGATAGAGAGCCGCCGGGAGGTTTTGGGGCGGGACGATATTTCCCGGGACAGGGTACTTATGGAGATTGCGTCCATCGCCTTTTCTCCCGCCGGGGACGCGCTGAAGCCGGCCGACAAGTTTAAGGCGCTGGAGCTTTTGGGGCGGCAGCTGGGAATGTTCCCCAAGGGGGAAAACGGAGGCGAGCGGGAGTGGGACGGCGAGCGGAGCCCCTCCGGCGGCGGGCTGGGCGAGCTGAGCGACGGCCAGCTGATGCTTTTGCTGGAGGCCCTGGAGGAGGCCGGCGATGAGCGGGGCTGAGGCCGCTAGGCCTTTTTCGGGCAGGGAGGCGGACAGGCTTTTGAGGGCGGCGAAAACCGAGCTTGCCAGACGGAGCTTTTACGGCTATTGCGCGCTGAAAGCCCCTTCCTTCTACCGGCCGGAGCGGGAATATTTGAAAACGCTGTGCGGGGAGCTTGAGAGCTTCCTTTTTTCGGGCGATCGGCTGATGGTGGTGAACATGCCGCCCCGCCACGGCAAGACCCGCACCCTCGGGTGCCTGGCCGAATGGGCGCTGGGGCGGCGCGCCGGCATGAAAATAATGACGGCGGGCTACAACGAGGCGCTTTCCACCGCTTTTTCCAAGGGGGTGCGCGACACCATATGCCAGCGGCGGGGCGACCCCTCCCGCACTGTATACCGGGATATTTTCCCGGAGACGCGGGTGCGCCGGGGCGACGGCGACGCGCGGCTGTGGAGCCTTGAGGGCGGCTGGGCCAGCTACCTCGCCACCTCCCCTTTGGGGACGGCCACAGGCTTTGGAGCCGACCTTTTGATAATAGACGACATCGTGCGCTCCTCCCTTGAGGCGATGAACGACATGGCGCTGGAAAGGCACTGGCAGTGGTTTTCCGGCACTTTGCTCCCCCGCCTTGAGGAGGGGGGGAAGATAATAATCGCCGCGACGCGCTGGCACGCGGACGACCTTTCGGGCCGGGCGCTCGAGCATTTTACCGGCGGGGCGCGCCACCTTTCCATGCCGGCGATGGGCGAAAACGGGGAAATGCTGTGCGAGAGCATACTCTCCCGCGAAAGCTACCGGGGGAAGGCCGCGCTGATGGGCGAGGAGGCGGCGGAAGCCAACTTTCAGCAGAGGCCGGCGGCGCTTAAGGGCAGGCTTTACGGGGAGTTCCGCACATACTCTTCCCCGCCCGCCGGAGAGCGGGGGCGGCCTGTTTTTGAAGAGGTGCGCAACTACACCGACGCCGCCGACACCGGCGGGGACTATTTATGCTCGATAAACTACGGGATTCTGGACGGCGAGGCGTGGATTTTGGACGTGATATACACGAAGGAGCCCATGGAAATAACCGAACCGGCCGTGGCCCGGATGCTTCGCGAGGGCGGGGTAACCCGGGCCGACATCGAAAGCCAGGCGGGCGGCAGGGGCTTCGCCCGGGCCGTGGGGCGGCTGCTTGCCGAGGAGGGCGGCGCGGCGCCCGACATACGGGTCTTCCACCAAAGCGGGAACAAGCGCGCCCGGATACTCTCGATGGCGACGTGGGTGACGGGGCGCCTCATCTTCCCCGACGACTGGCGGCGGAGGTGGCCGGAATACGCCGGGGCAATGCTCTGCTACCGGCGGGAGGGGCGGAACCGGAACGACGACGCCCCCGACGCCACCACCGGCGTGGCGGAACAGCTGTGCGCCGGCGGGATCTTCAGCTTTTAGGCCGGGGAGAGCGCCGCCGGGCGGGGTTTGCGCGGCGGGAGTTTGAAGGAGAACGGTGGAAAGACGCGCGAACGGGCGTTGTTCGGCGAGTTTTACAGGGGCCGGGAGGTTCGCCGGGCGGGGTTTTGCGCGGGGTTTGCGCAGACGGGTTTTTCGCCGGGGGAGGCGGAAAGCGCGGCGAGCGGACGGGAAAGACGGCGAACGGACGTTGCCTGGAGGTTTTTACAGGGGCCGGAGGACTTTTTTTTGAGGGCTTTTGAGCGGGACGCAAAATTATTATGGGCGGAGGGCGCTTTTGCGCCTTTTCCGCTGAAAGAGGCGGAAAGGATGACCATTGTATGACTATTTCGGAGGGCTGCCCGGCCATGGGGCTGAAGGAGATAATCGAGCGGGAGCTTTTGGCCTTTAAAACCTCCCCCCAGAGGGCGAGGATGGCCGAGGCCGAGCGGTATTACCGCGGTTTCCACGATATTTTGCGGCGCAGGCGCACCGCCATAGGCCGGGACGGGGCCCCCGTGCTTCTTGGCAACCTGCCCAACAGCCGGCTGGTGGACAACCAGTACGCCAAACTGGTCGACCAGAAGAACAACTATCTTTTGGGAAAGCCGCTGACCTTTTCCTCCCGGGAGCCCGAGTTTGCCAAGGCGCTGAGGGGGCTTTTCGACAGGAGGTTCCACCGGACGCTGAGGGAGGTAGGGCAGGACGCGGTGTCGCCGGCGTCGGCTGGCTGTACGCCCACTACGACGAGGAGGGCCGGCTTTGCTTCCGGCGGTTCGACCCCCTTGAGATACTTCCCTTTTGGGCCGACAGCGGGCACACCCGCCTTGACATGGCGGTGAGGCTTTACACCCTTGATGCCTTCGACGGCGAGGAGAGGCTGCTTGAAAAGGCGGAGGTCTACACCCCCGATAAGATCCTGCGCTTCGGCGTGGAGGGCGACCGCCTCTTCCCCGAGGGGGAGGACGACTACATAACCCTTTGCGGCGAGGGCTTCCGCTGGGACAGGATACCTCTGGTGGCCTTTAAGGCAAACGGGCGGGAGACCCCTCTGCTGAGCCGGGTGAAGAGCTTGCAGGACGGGCTTAACCTGATGCTGTCGGACTTTCACTGCAACATGCAGGAGGACAGCCGCAACACCATTCTGGTGCTGAAAAACTACGACGGGCAGGATTTGGGCGAGTTCCGCCACAACCTGGCGGCCTACGGCGCTGTGAAGGTTAAGACGGTGGACGGCGTGCAGGGCGGGGTTGAGACGCTGAGCGTCGAGGTGAACTCGGGCAATTACAAGGACATTTTGAGGCTTCTCAAGGACGCGATAACCGAAAACGCCATGGGTTTCGACGCCAAAAACCAGCGCTTTTCGGGCAGCCCCAACCAGATGAGCATCCTTAGCATGTACAGCGACATCGACCTTGACGCCAGCGGCGCCGAAACCGGGTTTCAGGCTGCCTTCGAGGAGCTTTTGGAGCTGGCCGCCGCCCATTTTTTCAACACCGGCGCGGGGGATTTCGACAGCCGGGAGGCCGAGGTCATCTTCAACCGCGACATGCTGATGAACGAGAGCGAGATAATAGAAAACGCTGTCAAGTCTCTGGGAATACTCTCGCGCGAGAGCGTCGTGGCCCAGCATCCCTGGGTGAGCGACGTGGAAAGGGAGCTTGAAAGGCTTTCCCGGATGGATTGACCCGGAGGACGTACTTTATACCGCGCAAAACCCGTGGGAAGCCCCGCTTCTAAGGCGCGGCATCCCCACTACTATCGCGCCGCCCGGGTGGCGGCGGAACGGAGGATATCATGGGCGACACAAAGGAAAATCCCCGGAGGGATTCCCCGGGGCGGCTAGAGGCGCTGGAGGCCGAAAACCGCGAGCTCAAGGCTCTGGCGGCCCAGAGCGAGGCGCTGGCGCAGTCCCTAAAGGCTCCCCTTGAGGAGCTTGGCACCCTCAAGCGCAGGCTGGAGGGGCTGGAGGCCGAAAACGGCCGCCTGAAAAAGGAGGGGGAACGCCTGAGGCGGGAGCATTCGCTGGAGCTGGCCGGGATCGAACGGAGGCCGTGTGCGACGCGGCCCTGCTGGCGGCGGGGGCGAAAAAACCTGACGGCGGCGCGGGCCCTTTTGGGCGAATATCCCGGGGAGGACGATGGCCTTGAAGGGGACGACGGGAGCGGAGATTCCGCTGGGGACGTTGGTTCCGGCGGGGACGTTGGCCTCGGAGGGGACGACGGGGACGTTGGTTCCGGGAGCGGAGCATCCGACGGGAAAGCCGGGGGCGGAGCTAACGTCGGGAGTGAAGCCCACGTCGGGAACGGAGTTCACATCGTGAGCTCCGCTCACGATTCCTACGGCAAATGGCTTGCGCAGGAAATAGAGAGGCTGAAAAACGGGGCCGACACCGCCTTTTTGTTCGACAGGAAGGACGGGCGGCCCGCGTTTCGCGGGATAACCCCGGCCCAGCCCGCCGACAGGCCGCCCGACACCTTCCCCGGCGATTTTGAGGGGCGGCTGAGAGACGCGCGCCGCAGGGGGGACAACCTCGGCGCCATAAAAATCAAGCGCGAGGCCGCGCTGGAGGGGCTTTCGCTGATCTAGCGGGCTTTCCCGCGCGGCGCTTGAGACCGGGGAACCGGGCCGGGGAATGGCGCGGGTTGCCCCACATCATATCCAGAGAAAGTTTATACAAAACAAGGGCTTTTGCCCGAAAGTGAAAGGAAGACGCATATGCCTCAGGTAACCGGAATCGGAAACACATGGAGCCTGCCGAACTACGCGGGCGAGCTTTTTCATCCATACCTACCGAACCCCCTTCTTTCGATGATAGGCGGGCTGACGGGAGGACGCCAGACCGACAACGACGAATTTCCCACGGCGGTGCTTTACGACTTCCCCGCGGCGTCGCAGCCGGAAATCTCCGAGAGCGATTCGGCCAACGCGCCCGCCGCCACCATGACGGTGAGGGAACAGCAGACAAACGTGGTGCAGATCCACCAGGAAGTGATCGACCTGACCTACATGAAGCAGAGCAACAGGGGCAAAATGCTCGGCCTCAACACGGCGGGGCAGGCGGCCAGCCCGCTGGACGAGAAAAGCTGGCAGATAAACCAAAAGCTCGTCAAGATAGCCAGAGACGTGGAGTACAGCTTTATCAACGGCAAATACCAGAAATCCACCGGGGCGGGCGTCGCCAACAAAACCCGGGGGATGCTGGAACTGGCCAAGACCTCCTCGACCATAGACGCGGGGGACGGCGCCCTGAGCCGCGACATGATAAACGACCTCTTCCGCCAGCTGGCCGGGGCGGGCGCGTATTTCAGCAACATGGTGCTGTTTTGCAACGCCTACCAGAAGCAGGCCCTTTCGGAGATATACGCCTCCCAGGCGGGGATGAACCTGCCCGCCAGCCGCAGCGTGGGCGGCCTCAACCTGACGACGGTGGAGACCGACTTTTGTGTGATGGGCATAGTGTGGAACCGCTTTATGCCCACCGACACCATTTTGGTGGCCGACGTGGCCCACATCGCCCCCGTATTCCAGGCTGTTCCCCACAAGGGCGTGCTGTTTGAGGAGGAGCTTGCCAAGGTGGGCGCCAGCGACAGGATACAGGTTTACGGCCAGATCGGCCTGGCCCACGGCCCCGCCTTCCTGCATGGGTCGATAACCGGCCTTTTGGACGGCTGACCGCTTTGAGCGCGCCCATCGGGCGCAGCGCCTGATTGGGCGATTTGCGCCCAATCAGGCGCGGGAAGGAATGGTGCTTTATGTATGACGACCTGGTTTTAAGGCTTCGCGGCCTTGGATATGAGGTGTCGGAGGAGGAGAGGCCGGAGCTGGAGCGCGCGCTCGGCGGCGCAGCGGCCTCGATGCTGGCCGGCCTGGGGCCGGACACCCTCCCTCCGGGGCTTGAGGGGGCCGCCGTAGACCTTGCCGCCGGCAGGTTCCTGTTTGAAAAGAAGGCGCTGGGGGGCGGCGGGTTTGCCGAAGGGCTGCTCTCCCCCGCCGTCAAACAGGTGTCGATGGGGGACACGGCGGTCTCCTACGCCATTGGCGACGGCACGAAAACCCCCGAGCAGCGGCTTGACCTGCTGATCTCCACCCTTGTCAAAGAGGCGGAGCGGCAGGCCTCCGCCTTCCGGAGGCTGTCGTGGTAGCCCCGGAGGGCGCCGGCGGCGCGCTGGGGCAGCTGATGACCGACCGGTGCGACATCTACAAGGTGAAAAAGAGCCTCGACGGCGAGACCGGGCGGACGGTTTTTGAGGAGGAGGCCCTGCGCCTCGATATGCCCTGCCGGCTTTGCTATAAAACGCTGCAAACCGCGGGCACCAAGGAAAACGCCGCCCCCTTCTCCCGCTCGTCGGCGGGGGTGCGCAACCACGCGGCCCCGCTCTCTCAGGCGGCGGTGCTGTTCGTCCCCGTGGAGGTAAGCGTGCCGCCCGGCTGCAAAATCGTGGTGAGGAAGTATTTTGGGGGCGCGCTTTCGGGGGGAGAAGCCGGCTTTTCGGAGACGGCCTACGGACACTCGGGCGCGGAGGCGGTCTATCCCTGCCACAGGGAACTGCGCCTTGACCTTTACGACGACTGGAGCTGATTTTTTTGACCGGAGAGATAATCCGCGCGATAACCCGCGCCCTCGCGGGGGCTTTCGACCCGGGGCGCTTTGAAATCTACGCCGGCAGGCCGGTGGAACAGGGGCTTTCCGAGCCGTGCTTTTTCGTACATCCTGTGAAAACGGGGGAAAAGCCCCTGCCCGGCGGAAGATACCTGCGGGAAAACCATTTCGACATCCATTATTTCGCCCCGCATGAGCCCCTTGACGGGGAGGGGGCCGAAGAGGTGGCGGGCCGGCTTTTCCCTGCCTTGAGCGCATCGGGGAGGGGGCCTCCCTTTTGAGGGGGACAGGCATGAGAACCGAGACGGCGGACGGGGTTCTTCATTTTTACGTAAACTACGGCGCCATCGTCAAAAGGGGCGATAAAGCCGAGCCGATGGAGGGGATTGAGCTTGCGGTTTCCCTTTGAGGCGGGGGCGCGGCGCCTGTGAACAGGAGCGACTATTGAAAGGACGGGTGAACATATCATGGCCATTGGCAAAGGCGCCTTTACGGCGCAAAACAAAGCGCTGCCGGGCGCGTACATAAACTTTGTCAGCGCGCGGAGCGCCGGGGTCGGGCTTTCCGACAGGGGAACCGTCGCGATGCCCCTGGAGCTGACCTGGGGGCCCGAGGGCGAGGTTTTCTCGGTATCCCGCGACGACTTTATGAAAAACAGCATGGAAATATTCGGCTTCGACTACGCGTCAGACGAGATGTTTGGCATGAGGGAGCTTTTTAAAAACGCCCGAAGCGGGCATTTCTGCCGCCTGGGGCAGGGGGCCGCCAAGGCGCAAAGCTCCCTGTGCCGGGCAAAGTGGGGCGGAAGCCGGGGCAACGACATTTCGGTTTCGGCGCTTGAGACGGCTGGCGGGCTGTTCGAGGTTTGCACCTATGTGGGCGGCGTAAAGGCCGACAGCCAGACGGCGGGCACGATGGAGGCGCTTTTAGACAACGGCTTCGTCGTGTGGAACCGGGAGGCCGCGCTTTCCCCCACGGCGGGGGAGCGCCTTTCCGGCGGCGGCGACGCCTCGGCCGGCACGGCCGAGTATCAGGGCTTCCTCGACAAGATCGAGAGCTTTTCCTTCAACATCCTCGGCCTTGCGTCGGACGATTACGCGGTTAAGACGCTGTTTGCCTCGTACACTGCGAGCATGAGGGAGCAGGGCAAAAAGTTCCAGTGCGTGCTGTACCGCTACGGCGGCGAGGGGAGCGAGGGGATCATCTCGGTGGAAAACGAGGCGGACGGCGAAAACCCGGCCTCCCTTGTGTACTGGGTTTGCGGCGCGCAGGCCGGGTGCGCGGTGAACCGCAGCCTTACCAACAGGCTTTACGACGGCGAGCTGGACGTTTTTGCGGGCTATACCGGAACCCAGCTGGAGGAGGCTTTGGCGGCGGGGCGGTTCATCCTCCACGCCTGCGACGGCGAGACCAGGGTTTTGGAGGACATCAACACCTTTACCTCCTTTACCGACACCAAAAACGACGATTTCTCGATGAACCAGACCATCAGGGTTTTGGACCAGATAGGCAACGACATCGCCGTGATATTCACCACCCGCTACCTGGGGAAGGTGCCCAACGACAACGCCGGCAGGGTTAGCCTGTGGGGCGACATCGTAAAGCTGAACCGCCAGCTTGAGGCGGTGCGCGCCATCGAGGAATACGACCCGTCGCAGCTTACCGTCGAGAGGGGCGAAAGCCGCAAATCGGTGGTGGTGAACGACCGGGTGTGCCCGGTGAACGCCATGAGCCAGCTTTACATGACGGTGATCGTGGAATAGAGGGCCCCCGAGACTATACAGGAAAGGACTGAACCGATATGCCGGCAATCACCATGAGCGCCAGGGACGCCGTAAGCGGCGCGCTGGCCCAGTGCTTTATAACCATCGGCGAAAACCGCTACAATTTTATGCAGATAATAAGCTTTGAGAGCAAGATCGAAAAAACCAAGACCGAGGTGCCCATTTTGGGGCGCACCGGCAAGGGCCACAAATCCACCGGCTGGAAGGGCACCTTTAAGGGCACCGCCCACTACAACCAGTCGGTCATGCGCAAGCTGCTGCTCGACTTTAAGGCCAACGGGGAGGACACCTATTTCGACATTCAGGTTACCAACGAGGACCCCACGTCGGGCATAGGCCTGCAAACCGTTATCCACAAGGACTGCAACCTCAACGGGGGCGTGCTGGCCAAGTTCGACGCCGACGCCGATTTTCTTGAGGAGGATATCTCGGGCACCTTCGACGACTTCGAGATGCCTCAGGCCTTCAGCCTTGCCGACGGCATGCTGTGACGAAGGCGTCGGGGGCTGATTTATGGACGGGCTTTCGGCATTTTTGGCCCACAACGCCCTGGCTGTGGAAAACAGGCGCTTCGCCCTCTCCCCCAGGTTTCTGGACGAAAACGGAGAGCCGGCGGTGTGGGAGATCCGGGCGATAACGCCCAATATGGACGAGGAGCTGCGCCGCTGCTGCGCGCGGCGGGTCCCCCTGCCCGGGAAAAAGGGGCAGTATACTCAGGAGACCGATTACGACCTCTATCTGGGCCGCCTGGCGGCGGCCTGCACCGTGCATCCCAACCTGGCCGACGCCCGGCTTCAAAACAGCTACGGCGTGATGGGGGAGGACGCCCTTTTGAAGGCGATGCTCTCGCCGGGCGAATATGCCGTTTATCTTGGCAAGGTGCAGGAGATCAACGGCTTCGACGAGCCCTTTGAGGATTTGGTGGAACAGGCAAAAAACTGATACGTGAAGGCGACGGAGAGGCGGCGCTGGGGTTCTATTGCCTTCACGAGCTGGGTTTGCTGCCAAGCCAGCTGATGGCGCTGGGTCGCAGGGAGAGGGCTTTTATCGCCGCCGCCCTTGAGATAAGGCTTTCTCCCTGACGCTTTTAAAGTTTATTTAACCGAGGTGACGCGCATGGCATCTGTAAAATGGGCCGAGGCCCTCAAAGCGGCCGCCGCCCTCCCCCTCCGCGCCCTTGCCGGCGCCGGAGGCGCTGGGGACGGCCGGGCGGGTATTTCCGCGGCAATTTTCGGCGGGGGGAACACCCTGTTTGAGGCGGTAAAAAAAGCCTCCGGGCAAAGCGCAATGCAGGCCGTGAAGCCCGCCGCCCCGGCGGGCGCGGCGTCGGCGGCGAAGCCGACGATGGCGACGAAGCCGACGATGACGACGATGACGACGATGGCATCGCCGCCTGCGGCG
>JAVIWB010004910.1:0-111629 GCA_031893035.1 Dermolepida albohirtum | reverse complement strand
GTTTCGTTTTTCATAATCCACGGGTTCAAATACATAAAGTAGAGTCATGAAAACGTCGAAAATCGACACGTCGATTTTTCCAATTTTTAAAATGCATCGCTTGAGGTTCAAAAAAATCGCAAAAATCGTCAAACGGCCATAACTTCCACATTTTTCGCCCGATCGCCACAAAATTTTCACCAATGAAAGTACTCTTCACCAGGATTAAAATGAGCACAAGCTCGTCACTGTAGAGCGAACCGTTTGGCCGCTGTGGCAGTTTGAATTTTCGCAAAAATTTTCGGTTTTCCAGGCATAACTCGAGAACGCAACGTCGTAGCGTGTTCCGGTTTGAAGCAGTCGATTCCGGACGTCAAGACGCATCCGGCAGTGTCCGCGCGGTCGCCGTGGGGCCCTTGGTTAGCGAGATAGCATGCCGATTTGAACGAAAATCCAAAATTTTCGCGATTTTCGCAACTTGCAAAAGTGTTTTTTGCGAATATCTCGAGAACCAAAAGAGTTAGCGCATTGCGGTTTCGTTTTTCATAATCCACGGGTTCAAATACATAAACTAGACTCATGAAAACGTCGAAAATCGACACGTCGATTTTTCCAATTTTTAAAATGCATACATTTCTGTACATTTTACCTAGTAACTATCTTATGTAGCACATATTTAACATAATTTGACCAATATTATTTTGAAGGTATGATACATTTTAATAGAATAGTAATTAAAAACCCTTTCCACAATAATATTCGTATTCTGTATACGCTTTTCGACAACTAAGTTGTTATCATCGACAGGTAATTAATCACAGTGCCATACCTGGATCCGCGGTAAAAATCGCACAAAAACAAATCCGTATTAGACATTCACCGTCAATAGCCAAACACACAGTCTAGATTCGTTTAACATAATTTAAAATATATTGCAGTCTTAAAACTAACTACTTATCTTAAAGTACGCCACCCGCTTACACATGCGAACCTTTTTTTGACGGTGGTATGTTACTTTCACAGTGAAATTGTGGGCAGCTGAATTTAAACCTGGGCGTAAGAGGTTGGGAGACGATGAATGTTCGGGACGTCCAAAAACTGAAACTACTGACGATAACATTGCTAAAGTTCACCAATTGGTGCTGGACTATCGCCGAATTAAGGTAAGAGAGATGTCAAGGGCTATGAATATATCCAAAGAACGTGTTTGTCACATGTTAAATCAAGATTTAAGCATGAGAAGGCTGCCACGTTTGCTAACGTTAAACGAAAAATAGTTTAGGTGCAATAAATCCGAGTTTTGGCGCCGATTAATTATTGTTGGCTCCGAAAAAGGAAAAACTGTTTTTTTCGGCTGGGAAAGTGATGGCGACTGTTTTTTGGGATAGTCGTGGAATTATCTTATTCGATTATCTTCAAAAAGGAAAAACTATTACAAGAGCATGCTACGCATCATTTCTTGACAAGCTAAAGGCAGAAATTGTGGAAAAACGGCCACATTTGCAGAAAAAGAAAATCCTGTTTCACCAAGACAACGCGCCGTCTCACACCATGGCGAAAATCCACGAATTACGGTTGGGACTTCTTGACCATCCGCCTTACTCACCAGATCTAGCCCCAAGCGACATCTTATTGTTCCCTCATCCAAAAATTGCGCTCGGAGGACAGAGATTTTCGTCAAATGAGGAGGTAATCACCTTCGTGAACAATTATTTTGCAGAAAAAAACGCCGAGTACTATTTGGACCGGTCAAAGAGATGGGAGCATCGCTGGGAGAAGTGTGTAGAGTTACAATGAGACTATGTACAAAAATAAATATAAATTTTAAGAAAAAATTGTCTTGTATCTTTGTCAGGTCGGAAACTTTTCAGACCACCCTCGTATATAAACTTCCTCTCTTTGTGCAAAGTTCAACAACTACTGCTTCAAGAACTTTACGTATTTTGTTTTTTTTTTAAGTACGCCATTGACATACACAGATAATTAAAACACCACTTAATTCATAAGTTTTCTAACCTTGTAACGTTTAACATGTGCAGAAATAGTTGCTGACTCATTGGAGAAAACATGTTGAAGTAAATTCTAATAATAAAAAAATATTTGGAATAGTCATCATTACAATCGATTATATCTGTTCGATAAAAGCCAATGACCAACAATTTTTTTATCAATCTCACACGAGTATTTATGTCAGACTGCAGGGAATTCGTTTTAATTTAATCTTCACCACAAGTGGCAAAATTACTTCGTAAAATAAATACAGGTGCAGTGTTATTAATTTGCATAGATGTCGCTGGAAATAAAAAATATAGAAGATTTGATTAAATCTTCTCTTAAAAACGGTCAAAAGTTTGTGTCTTGTGAATATAAAAGGCTTTTATCACCCGGAGAAAACTATGGTAGCGTGATGTTACAAGTGAATATAAAGGTATCAAACGAGAACAACGAAGGAGAAGTTATTCATTGTGTCGGAAAGCTGACACCACCAACGCAACTAATTTGGGAAATGTTTAACACGAAAGCGACGTTCAAGAAAGAAATCAACGTGTACAAAAAACTAGTTCCAGCATTAAATGAATTCGGCAAAGAAAAAGGAATCGAGAATATCATGGACTTTTTCGCAAACTGTTTGGGAGCAAGAGTGTCCGTGAACCCTGAATCGGATGAAGTCGACGAAGATGCTGTCCTTTTATTAGAGAATCTTAAAGTTCAAGGGTATATAAATTGTAACAGATACGTAGGATTCGATTTAGAAAGCACTAAATATTTATTAAATGATTTGGCTGTAATGCATGCGACACCAATCGCATATAAATTGCAAAGACCGGAAGAATTTATAAGAAAAATATTACCGCATTTGGCAAGAGATTTTTCATTCACGATACCTCATGATACAATAAAAGGTATTATAGAAGCTGCTACAAAGTTACTCTCCAAAGAAGCGAAATGCGTTCCACATTTACCAAAACTGGAACAAGCCTACAAAATAATATCTTACACAAAAGAAAAGCCACTAAAAGAAAGAGATCTCTTCGCAACATTCACCCATAATGACTTTTGGATTAACAATACTATGTTGAAATTCGAAAATGGTAAACCTGTCAAAAACAAAATGGTGGATTTCCAAGTTATAGAATATCGATCCCTGGCACATGACGTGATATTCTTTTTATACAGCAGTGTAGAACTATCCGTTCTGGAAAATTATTTGGAGGAATTACTAAAATATTACCACGAGAGGTTTATTGAAACTTTAACCAAACTAGAATGTGATGCAAGTGACTTCACATATGAAGCCATGATGGAGGAATTTAGCTATGTTGCAAGAGAGGAGGAATTTGGACATATAGTGCTCATGCTGCAGGGCATAATGTTATTGAAAGAGAAAGCCAAGGATCTAAATGAAATAACAGATAAAAATGAAATTCTTGTAGAGGAGGAAGATTTGCACAAAAACTATTTTGGGAAAATGGCATTTACTTTACTAGATTTCGTCAAGAGAGGATGGTTAGCAGACTGAATTATGTATCATAAACAATTGAATTGTATTTAAAACATTTGCAAGCGCAATTTTTTGAGTCTATTTATTATGTTTCTGCTGTTTCGTATTCTTTTGTAATAGTGTTTGTACTGTAAAACCTAAGTTAGGACGATTTACGATAAAATTAGAATCGGTATGACAACAACGTATAATTCTAGTAAAAATAGTTCTTTTTGGTGTAATCAGACTGCAAAACTACGATTTACACATAGACTTAAAATATTTTTTTTTCTTTTTTATGACATTAGTATTAGATTCTACAACGTATTGTAGTAATTCTAGTAAAAATAGTTCTTTTTGGTGTAATCAGACTGCAAAACTACGATTTACACATAGACTTAAAATATTTTTTTTTCTTTTTTATGACATTAGTATTAGATTCTACAACGTATTGTATTACGCAGTATTAAGTCTAGTGAAATACTAATATAAATATTAATAAACGTACATATCCCGTACAATCTCGTTTAAGCTATCTGTTATATTGAATAAAGGGTTACAAGGAATATTTCTTTAGATTAGTTTTAGTTAGACAGGTTACATGTCTAGTTAAAAAGGTTATTTAGGGAATTACTTAGAAATTTAGTTTAAAATTTCGTATTTAAAGTTAAGGAAGGATGAGGTGCTTGCTATATTCCTGCAACTAAATAAAAACCATCAAAAAACTATTCTAGGTATTAAATTAATAAATCTCTTGCTTAAAAATAAACTTCGTCTTAACAATCGTTCATCCATACCAGTATCAAAACATGAATTGATTGTGCAGTAAATATGAGGGTAGCCGTTTATATTTCGAAAATAGCAAGCAAAAAAGAATTTTTATTATCGAAAATAGTTTTATTGCTTTTCAAAATATTCTCTTTGAAAATCAATGCACTTTTGCATTCGTTTAAACCAATCCGAAAAGCATTGCTGCCACTGTGAAGACGGTATCCCCAAAATATGAGTTTTGAATGCCTCAACTGCCTCTTCGGGCGTAGAAAACCGTTGACCACGAAGTTTATTCTTGACGTGTGGGAACAAAAAGAAATCACAGGGTGCTAGATCGGGGCTGTACGGCGGATGGCTCATCAATTCAATGTTTTGCCCGGTCAAATATTCAATTGTTTGAACCGACCTGTGAGAGCTCGCATTGTCATGTTTTGTCGTGTTTTTCACCCGAGGAAATTTATACTGTAATTGACCTCTTGTTGGCAATCTCCATTACAGAACGTATTTTCCCCAAAAGTTTCGAAACTGTTCATTGTCTACAATATTTTGTGGGATGTTGTACACACTTAACGTAAAAATAAAGTCATATAGAAATTTGGTACATCACGTTGCGCATTTAACCGGTATTATTTGCTATTAACATGTCTTTTACACACAAAAATACTGTACGGTAAAATGTTGATATTGCAAACAATTTCTTTAATAATAGTGCCAGTGTATTCTAATGTCGAAAATCGATTAAGAAATCTATTAACAAAACATAACAAAGAACGCCATCGATTCGCCATCACCAATCTAATCCGGCATTCATACACAGACCATACGCACATGAATCACGACTTCGGGTATATCCGACCGCTTTCGCCGCCAATGAGTGCGAACTCTTTTCTGCAGGCTTACCGATTACCTGGTGTCAAGAAAAACGTTTAAATTTAAATATCAAATAAACCATTGCAATGTCTGTACAAAAACAAAGTTTATATCAAATCCAAAAACATTTATATTTATCAGATATTTTTTTATCTTAGGAAGAAAGGGGAAAAAATAACTTCGTGTAGTTCAAATTTATAAATAAAAATAAACACGAAGACAAAATTGTAAACAAGAAGTATAAAAAGGGCGAAAAAAAGTACAAGTAAAGAAACTTAAATTGTTTTATTATGTCAATTGTTGAAATAAAAGAATGCCCGCTTGATTAGTGTTGTCAATTTAATAATAGGAAGATTACCCGTGATCTGATAAGCTAACTCATGTAAAATTCGTTTCGTACTAACATAATATGTATTTAATATGAAACAGGCACCTGTTCACAGAAAATGTATTTTTTTTATTCGTGCGCGCAAAATGTATTTATTAAACACGAAAGAACAGATAGCTGTAGACAAGAAAAGGTCTCGAGTTTTTTTTATAAAATATAATGTAATACAAAAGTTCTTTGACAATGTTGTGATATTAGTAGATTACCATTACTTGTTTTTATTTAGGCTGTAAAATTGTTTATTTCACTTGTACGTAGTTGTAAATAAATATCTAAGAGAAAACTCACCAGAATTACGTTCTTGTGACACCTAGCAAGTGGTGAAAACGCGCACACGTTTTCACAATTAAGATAACTTCACTTATTTCATTCATTTAAGTGCGAATAATAAAAATAGTAAAAGTTTTTCGCCCGTTTTCCCGAATTGAGTAACCTTGGTTTGAAAATATTATGTGTCAGACTGGATAATGTCAAGTTACAGAGCTACCAACCGATAACAATTCCCTACAGGTAATAATAAAAATAGTAAAAGTTTTGAGCCCGTTTTCCAAAACTGAGTAACCTTGGTTTGAAAGTAACTAGTATGTGTCAGACTGGATAATGTCAAGTTACGGAGCTACCAACCGATAACAATTTCCTACAGGTATTACCATCAAACATGTAAAATTCAATAAATTTTTCCCACAATTAACTAAAAGTATTTTACTAATTAAAGCAAGAAGTAGTTATCAGTCCTGCTATTTATACCTGAAAGTGTGTTAGAATCGTTCCGGTGTTCAAGGAAGATGGTAAATCTAGTTTCTCCAATTACGATTCCATATTTTATAATATCCGCTCCTATATTTCTCCATATCAGCATGGTTTCTTCGTTAGAAGGTCTAATGTAACTAGTTTGGCTTATTTCATGCCATTTAACTGTGAAATTATGGATAATCAGGGCCGAGTTGACTGTGTATATATTGACTTTTCTCGTGCATTCCACGTAATAGATTATCGCAAATTATTAGATAAATTATCATCTTGCAGTTTCGCGCTTTGCTACCTTAAATTGATACAATCTTGTCTCGAGAACTGAGTTGATTATGATTATTATAACGAATTCAGTTCAACAACATTTCTATTATCGTCGTGTTCCTTAGGATCCAAACCAAGACCCTCTATTTTTTTCACTTGTCATAAAAGACTTATTATTTAGTTTGCCTTCTCCTGTCTTTTGTTACGCTGATGATGTAAAGATTTTTTTTACTGCTGTTTCTTTTATCGAAGATGTCTATAAGCTACGCCATGATGGAGATGACATAATTTTTTTTACTGCTATTTTCTCTATCGAAGATGTCAATAAGCTACTCTATTTCTGTTTGGTCTAAGTCTCATTGTCTTTGTTTGAACATCGATAAATGTTTTGTTATGTCACTTACCAACAAGTTAATTCCTTTTGCTTCCTCATGTCCAATAGATGGACACATTCTTATGAAAGTCTGCTCTATCAAGGACCTCGGTATTTTGCTTGATTCGTTAATGATCTTTAACATACATATTAAAATGATATGTCGTTCTGCGGTTAACACTACACAGTGTTTCAGTGATATTGGTTTATTAAAAACACATTTCTTTGCGTTGGTTGTTAGCAAGTTGTAGTATGGGTCGATTAATTTGTATCATTTGTACAGTTTGCAATGAAATGCAATTGAATGTCTTCAATATCGATCTCTGAAATTCTTAACTTTTAAGTCTTCTGGCTTATGTCCTGAGCGCGGTATCGACTACAATCTTTTGTTAGAGGAGCATAATGTCAAATAACTAGACCGCAGATCGCTGCAAAGTGCTCGTTTTCTCTCAAAGTTGGTGATCGTATTGATTGCCCCAACCTTCTATGCAGCTTACTTGAAAATGTCGAGTTTCGTACCTGAAAAAGTGCATTTGCGACACGTATCTCTTTTCTTATTTAATTAAAAGAAAAAAGCCTCTGAAAGTCATCGTTTTCTGATAGAAGCTAACGATGAGCATGCTCCAACCATAAAAACAAGTGAGGCGTGCTTTCGACAATTCAAAAGTAGTGATTTAGATGTGCAAGACAAAGAACGTTCTGGTAAACCGAAAAAGTTTGATGAAGACGCGAAACTCCAGGAGTTATTAGATGAAGACTCAACCCAAACTCAAAAACAATTGGCAGAAGCGTCAAATGTGACCCAAGAAACGATTAGCAACCGATTACAAGCAATGGGAAAAATCCAAAAGGTGGGAAAATGGGTGTCACAACAACTGAATGACAGGCTAATGGAAAATCGAAAAACCGTCTGTGAAATGCTGCTTCAAAGGTATGATCGGAAGTCATTTCTGCATCGAATAGTGACAGGTGATGAAAAATGGATATATTTCGAAAATCCTGAGCGCAAACAATCATAAAATAACAATGCTCTATATATGGTGAGACCAGAGTGGCGTGGTGTATTACGAACTGTTAGAACCTGGTGAAGCAGTTAATACTAATCGCTATCGACAACAAATTATCAATTTGAACCATGCATTAATAGAAAACCGTCCAAAATCGGCTCGAAGACACGGTAAAGTGGTTTTACAGCAAAACCGGACAAGGAAGCGTTGGAAGCACTTGGATAGAACATAATATCGCACCCGCTAAACTCTTCATACCTTGCCCCTTCCGACAATCACCTTTTCGCATCTATGGGATACGGGTTTACGGAGCAGTACTTCGCCAATTTGAAAGAAGTTAGAAAATGGTTGGATGAACCGGTAATGACTTTCCGGTACACCTGGAAGAAGTGGACTCACGTTTACGTACCATACGCCGAAGACGAATCCTATTTGGAAACCCCCTTTGACTCACATGTCCAGGAATGCAAACAATATTTATAATGATATTTTTATAGTTAGATAATTAGAATTTAATTTAATAATTACGATTTATAATTTTCAATTTTTTTTTTAATTTCTGTTATTTTCTTTTATTTTTTAAACAATTTCATTTACTCTGTAAATTTCTCTTTCTTATATGTGCTATGTACAATATTTCTACTCTGCAATTGGGTTCGCCTGTTGGACAATAAAGTATATTATTATTATTACTGTTAGAAATAATAAACTATATTAATATTATTGTTATTATTAAATAGAAGACGCAAATCCTGAAGCAAAAATCTATACAGAAAAACAACTCTATTAGGTTAAATAAAAAAACAAAGCTCCGAACAAATCTCTAACGATAGGCATGAAAACCACAATGGATCTGAAAAGATTACAGAGTAATAAGATATATGACCACCTCAGGAAGCCTAATCTAATCTAGCAGCTAATTTAATATAGCAGCTAATCGTAATATTCCCTAAAAATAACGCTAAATAAGATTTCTTCTTAATTTGTATTTAATATAATAAAAGGGACGGTAATCTAATTTGTTCTTTTACTTTAAAAATTCAAGTTATACTATAGAAATATTCGAGTGATAAGATATCGTCAAAACACTGGTTCTATTGCACTTAGTTAATAAATTTTTCACATTTTCTAATCTTAATATACGACTGATAATATTGTACATATGTACAAACGGTTATGTACAAAACTAATTATTAAAATATACTAGAAATATGTATAAGTTGTTTAATAGAAAGAAATATTTTAAATGATAAATTATCACTATTACGAACGATTTTATCTGCATTATGATCAGACCGCAAGTCAATCTCAAATTCATATTATCAGTTACACGAGCATTTTGGGTCATAGATCCACATTAGTTTAAATTCTTGCCATCAAGCGGCGAAATAACTACTCCATTGAAATAAACACATATACTAAGTGTCACCGGTATCTATAGATATGTTGGAAATAAAAAATATAGAAGATTTGTTCAATTCTTCTTCAATATCCGATAAAAGATTTGTGTCTTGTGATTACGAAAAGCTTTTATCCGATGGAGAAAACTATGGAAGTTTAATGTTACAAGTGAAAATAAAAGTGTTGAACCGAAATAATGAAGAGGAAGTAATTGATTGTGTTGCTAAAACAGTGCCACCGTCACCGCTTATTAGGGAAATGTTCAATACAAAGGTGACGTTCAAAAAAGAAATCAACGTATACAAGAAGCTAGTTCCAGCCTTAAACGAATTCGCTAAAGAAAATGGAATTGGTATGGATTTTGTTTCAAATTGTTTAGCTGCTAGAATATCTTCAAATCCTGAATCAAATGAAGTCGATGAAGATGCCGTTCTTTTACTAGAAAATCTTAAAGTCCAAGGATACACAAATTGTGACAGGTTTGTGGGATTTGATCTAGATTCCGCAAAATTTTTACTAAACGATTTAGCCATAATGCATGCTATACCAATTGCATATAAACTGAAAAAGCCAGAAGATTTCAAAGCGAAAATATTACCGCATTTGACAAGGGATTTCTCGTTCAAAATGCCGCATGAGGCATTGAAACCTATTAGTGAAAATATCCTAAAACACATCTCCAAAGAAGAAAAATGCGTTCCATATTTGCCAAAAATAGAAGAGGGAATGTCTAAATTAGTATCCCACACGATAGAAAAACCACTTGAGGAGGAAGATCTCTTCGCGACATTCACTCATAATGACTTTTGGGTAAATAATACTATGCTGAAATTTGAAAATGGTAAACCTATCAAAAATAAAATCGTGGATTTTCAAGTTATAGAATATCGTTCCCTGACACATGACGTGTTATTCTTTTTGTACAGTAGTGTCGAAATGTCTGTTCTGGAAAACCATTTGGACGATTTATACAAATATTATTATGAAAGGTTTATTGAAACCTTAGTCAAGTTAAACTGTAACGTTAGTGATTTTACATACGAAGCAATCATGGAGGAATGTGCCTATATTGCTAAAGAGGAAGAATTTGGACATATAATATTCTTGTTGCAGGGCATAATGTTACTGAAGGAAAAGGCCAGAGATCTAAGTAATGTGTCAGAAGAAGACATGGTTGCAGGAGAAGATGAATTGCATGAAAACGCTTATAAGAAAATGCAATTTACTTTACTGGATTTTGTTAAGAGAGGATGGTTAACCAACTGAACTATCTTTAGCAGAAATTTTTTTTATAATCTGTTTATTATTACTGTTATTGTTGTATGGGATGATAATTATAATAAAAAAATATATCGTAAAACCAAATAAATGATAATTTTATTTTATTATAAAATAGTTTATTTAATACCTAAATATTGGATTCATTTGCTGAAAAAATTAATGTACAGTCATGTATTTGAAAATAGCAGTCCTAAATAACATTTACAACGGACAATCTGATGCAACTATACTGAATTTATTTAAAATCCCTGAATATATATGATTTCCGGTAAAATACCGAATTAGAGGGGGAATTACTGAATTTTCTAGCTATGTCTAAAGTTCTGTATGTTGCAGAATAATTCAATAATTTTTAATAATCCATTTCTGTTGTAATATGAGCCGTACATTGTTCGTCAGAAAAATGAGCAATTATACTCGATCTTCTTAATAGAGGCAAAAGCTACAAGTTTATACAAAATACGCTCTTATGTTCTGCGAAAGTGATTACAAACGCTAAGAACCGGAGAAAAGTGAAAGAAAATTGTGGTGGAAAAAGGAAAACTAGCCCTAGAGAAGACAGGAACATTATAACTTGTGCAAAAAAGACGCTGTTCATAAGTTCAACTGCAATTAAAAGTGAGTTACACCTTTGTAAATATAAGCACCTCCACTATTAGACGAAGATTGAGTCAAGGAAAGTTGCGTACAAGAAGGCCTAGAAAGCTACTATTTTTAAATAAAAGGCAAACACAAAGCAAATTGCCGTTTGCTCATGAACACGTATAATGGGATTAAAGATGTGGCGTTATGTACTGTGATTCGATGAATCGAAAATAGTTTTATTTAATTCCGATGCATACCAACAACACGTACGAAGACCACCATGGACAGCATTTCAACCCCAGTACACCAAAAAGACGATAAAATTTCCAGGCTCAAGCATCATGCTGTGGGGGTGTTTTTCGTGAAATGGCGTAAGCCCTTTACACAAAATAGAAGGCATAATAAATGCTGATGTCTATGTGATCATATTACAAACTGTGCTTCTACCATATGCAGAGGAAGAAATACCACTAAGATGTTTGTCTATGCAAGACAACTACCCGAAACATGTTTCTCCTAAAGCGAAAACATGGTTTCGAGATAATAACGTTCGCGTTTTGGGTTGACTGGCACAATCGCCAGACTGAAACCCCATTAAAAATTTACGCGGGGCTTCATTACTTAAGGTTGACATATAAACCTTTTCCGGGTGATACATAACCCCTTTCCAGGTGGAATTAAAAAAGACTATATTTGCTGCTAAGCTGCAAAATATTGATGATCTGTGGAGAATATGCCAAGCCGAATGGCAATCAATTTCAGCAGAGACATGTAGTCAACTGGTGGACTCGTTACCCCACAGGTGTCAAGAGGTAATAAACAATAAAGATCAAGCAATAAATATTAAGTGTTTCAATCCAATTAATTAAGTAGAAATGACATTTGGTTAGTATTTTGGCATGACTGCTATTTTAATGCACAATTATTTTGTTTGTCCTAGAATATAAACAGTTTTATTTTCTTTTTGGTATTAAGAAGCCTATTTATTTATTGTTATAGTTGTGTAACATGTTGAAATAAAGAGTTAAACAAACTTGAATTATTTTTATTTAACGTATAAATTGATATTTCAGCAAATTTAAAACCACTGCTATTTTCGTGCACATGACTGTGTCATCAACAATATGCGCAGACTCTCAAAGCCAACAACACGTACGAAGACCACCATTGACAGCATTTCAACCCCAGTACACCAAAAAGACGTTAAAATTTGCAGGCTCAAACATCATGCTGTGGGGGTGTTTTTCGTGAAATGGCGTAAGCCCTTTACACAAAATAGAAGGCATAATAAATGCTGATGTCTATGTGATCATATTACAAACTGTGCTTCTACCATATGCAGAGGAAGAAATACCACTAAGATGTTTGTCTATGCAAGACAACTACCCGAAACATGTTTGATGGTGTAGACGAAATTATACCCAATATATATTGTATTAAAAATTGTTAACAGTTATAAAAAATGTTTCTCTGTGAAGTTGTAATAACATTCTACTCTTCAAGACGTAAGTAAAAATAAAAATAGATTTAATTTTTAATTAATTTATTCTTTCTTCATTAATGAATGTAATGAAATATTAAAACACCAGAGTTGAGAAAATTTCTATATAGACATCTCCATACGAAAGTGTTTCTTACCAAGATAGGACTTAAGTATGAGGGAAATAACAACAGTTTTCTAAATAAAAACATTGGGATAACAACCTATGAAAATCGATGCATGGGGAGTAGTCAAAACCGTAGTGCTCGCATTATGGGAGAGCATTTAAGTTAGAAAATGTAGCGAAACAAAATTTTGCTGTCATCGATGATGCCAATCCATTTATATATGTATTTTAATATGGTATTTTAGTATTTAACAATCATTGTCTATTTACATGCTAAAAAACATAAACTATCTACTAGAGTTGCCCACTCTACCAACTGTAGTAGGCAGTTTATGTATTTAATATATTTTACACCCTAAAAGACATAAACTGTCTGCTAGAGTTGGCAGTGCCAACTCTAATGAGTAAGGAACATGCCTTCGGAAACATAAAAAATGTTTCAAAAACTAATTTTTTCGAATATAAAGATCTATTGACTGCAATAAGGAATACCTTGGGGAAATATAACAAGAATTGTGAAAATAAAATATTGTATTTTACAGTGTTAGACTTGAGACTAAATGAACAACCTTCATACTAGAATTACTTAATAGAAATACAATAAAAATTTCATTTTTAAATTTAATTTTTATAGCTTCTACAGTCGATTCTTGATCCCCATTTATTTGTTTATAAAATATTTTTCAATATTTCTCCCTTATTTGAACTTTTGGCCTGCAATATAAAACCTGGTTAATATCGTTTATGAACAGAAGGGTCAATTTTTATCAACGCGTCAAATAGGATCCGATGTAGTAAGTGCGTAAGTACGTACATATGTTCCAGCAAACACATAACTCAGCATAGCTATCGGCACTTCATGAGTCTTCGTAAATATTCTGGATGTACTACATATGTGGCTGCTCTACTTATGTACCAGTAACACGATAAATGTAAATAGCCACAAATCTAGTTAAAATACTTCAAATATATCGATTATATAGGGTGCTTTTTAAGAGCTTGAGAACTTAAAATGATAATACAAGACAGAAATATTGTTGGAATGAAATTTTTTTTATTACAATCTGGTAGATAATTTCATGGCATTTTTTTTTTAATATGATTTCCGGCATATGTCCGTCGCGGTTACGAGTTACATGGTCCATTCGATCAGTCCAATTTTTGACTACTTCTTCCAATAAATCTGGCCGTATGGCGTCAATGGTGGCTTGAATATTCGCTTCCAATGCTTCAAGAGTTGCTGCTTTGTCGGCATAAACCAATGACTTAACATAGCCCCATAAAAAGTAATCCAGAGGCGTTAAATAGCACGAAAGAGGGGGCCAGTGAACAGAACCACTTCTGGAAATAAAGTTGTCACCAAATTGATTTTGCAATAAATCGATTGTTAAGCGCGCTGTATGGCAAGTTGCGCCATCTTGCTGGAACCAAATGTCGTCAATATTTAGCTGATTAATTTTTGGAAACAAAAATTCAGTCAGCATGGCTCGATAGTGCTCACCATTCACCGTAACAGCAACTCCTTTCTCATTTCGAAAGAAATAAGAACCGATGATGCCGCCAACTGTAAACCGCACCAGTCAATTTTAATGGATGTAATGGTGATTCGCTAACGGCTTGAGGATTGTCTTCGCTCCAAATACGGCAATTTTGCTTATTGACGTAGCCATTTAACCAGAAATGAGCTTCATCACTAAACACAATTCTTTGATAAAAATGATCATCTTCGGCCAGTTTCATATGAGCCCAATCAGCAAAAATGCGACACAAACGATGGTTGTTTAGCTTCAATTCTTGCACGAGTTGTATTTTATAGGCACGTAAGACAAGATCCTTACGTAAAATTTTCCACGTAGTCGAAGGACAAAGGCCAACAAGTTGAGAATGACAACGAATCGACATTTCGACGTCTTCTTCAATACTTCGCGCTACAGCAGCAATATTCTCTTCGGTACGCACATTTCTTTGCCTTGTTGATGGTTTTGAATCGAGAAGAATAAAATTAGAGCAAAAACGATCAATAACTGCACGAATTGCTTGCTCACTAGGCTGATTATGTTGACCGTAAAATGTACGAAGTGCTCTATGAACTTCGCGAACAAATTTATTTTTTCAAAGTAAATTTCCACAATTTGGAAGCGTTGTTCTGGCGTTAAACGATTCACGATGACTTGCCAAACCTTACTGAACAGAAATGTCGACACAGTTTGAAATTATCGGCTGTCAAACCATAGTTATCGATATCGATAGTTCTCATGCAGCTTAAAGAACACTCATTATTTATTATAAATATCTTTCGTTTTCATATAACAGTCCAAAATTCTGTGTCAAAATGTAATGAATTGAATCTTTGGAAATATTTAATTTCATGCTCATGTATCGCAATCAGGATTTCAGCTCATTTCTTATAAATTCATGCACAAGTTCGATGTTACTTTCCGTAAGCACAGATTTTGTTCGTCGTCATTTATGTTCAAACGACCTACTTTAAATCGTTTATACCACTCATACACACTCGCAATTAACGCAATTTCTCTGCTTCTAATGATGAAACTATTTTGACATAACATTGGTGAAAGATCTACCTTACCGACGCATATCTTTTTAATAGATGGCGCCACTAAGAATTACTATTTCAAAAAAGCTCGATTTTCTCTGCGACAGATTGTATATACATATATTACTTTTTTTAATTCTTCCCATTGGCCAAACTTCCGTAAACGGTAGTGTATATCAATTATAGACGTATTATCTTTTTTTACTAATAAAAAAAGAGATTTTATCGAAGTTAAAATCATGATTAAAACAATTTAATACGTAAAGACGCAAGCAAATTTTATATATATACATTCAGGTGATAACACTATTGAAGGTCAATAATATAATCAAATACTTTTCAATATTAGCCACAATTTGGACAATTACACGAGGCTAGTTATCGTAAATCACTCGCTCTGTTCAGATCACAATGCAAGGCGAAATTGAAATAAAAAACATTGAGGAATTCGTACAACCTTTTTTAAACGAAAAAACTAAGTTTCTGTCGTACCAGTGTTGCAATTTATTATCTGCCGGTGAAAATTATGGCAGCTTAATGTTACGTATAGATATTAAAGTGTTAAATGATAAAAATGAAGAGGAAATCATCCATTGTGTGGGAAAAACCGTACCGCCTAATGAATTCTTACAGAAAGTGTTCAACACTGAAGTTACGTTCAAAACAGAAATTGCGGTTTACAAAACGATATTGCCGTTACTAAACGAATTTGGAAGAGAAAAAGGTATTGATAATTTAATGAGTCCCTTTGTAAAATGCTTAAATGCAAGAACATCATTAAATCCAAATTCAGATAATGTGGATGATGACGCTGTTATTTTGTTGGAAAATTTGAAAGTAAAAGGCTACGATATCATGGACAGATTTAACGGACTCGATTTGGAATGCACTAAATTATTGTTAAAAGATTTAGCTACGATGCACGCAGCTCCCATCGCTTACAAACTATTTAATCCAGAAGGTTTCAATGCTAAAATAATGCCATACTTAAAAAGGGAAATCACCCACAAATCCAGCGATGAATTCGTTAATGGCATTGTAAAGTCCATCGTTGAAGGAGCTGCTAGAAATCCAGAATGTCAACCGTACCTACTAAAGCTTGAAGAAACGCTGAAACAAATAGAAGCAGGTCCTCCCCCACCAACAGTAAACGAACCTCTCGCCACCATCGTTCATAACGATATTTGGACCAACAATGCCATGATGAAAATGGTCGATGGAAAACCCGAGAAAAACGTAATAATCGACTTTCAAAACATTGAATATGGCTCGCCAGCTCACGACGTCGTATTCTTTCTATATTCTAGTGCATCTTTGCCGATATTAAGACAAGGGATCGATCCTTTGATTGAATATTACTATGAAATGTTTATTGATACGTTAAAAAAGTTGGATTATGACATCAGTAAGTTCAGCTTTGAAGAATTTATGAAAGAATGCGGTGACGTGATGAAGAGACGAGAATTTAATCATTTAATGATAATGTTAAATCCCATATTTACTCTTAAAGGTAAGGCTAAAGACCTAGCCAATTTAGAAGAAACCGATATAATTGTTGACGAGACTTCACGTCATGAAAATTATTACAATAAATTACAATTCATTCTTTTAGATTGTATTAAAAGGGGGTGGATTTGATATGTTGTTGAGTATCAAATTTTTCATAAATCATATTTAAATTTTCGTATTTTTTATTAGACTTCTATAACTCGTGTTTCCAGCTTACCATTATCAACGAGACAAGATGACCAAAGTAACGTAAACATAAGGAATTATATATACAGTAGTGTTCACAAGTAGGTGACCACTTACAAAAAATTCAATTCTTTAACAATATTGTTTCCTTATTCAATATTATTCCATTTTTTATTCTCATAATGAAGTTATAGGAATTGAAAATGTATGGTTGCAGCAGGGTTGGAGAAGCATATAACCCATCACGTCAACAATAAAACATGGAGGTAGGTCTACACAGTTTGCAAATTTGCGCAAGTTGTTAGCTCCTTAATTATAATTCCTGGGAAATTAACTTTTGCCAAGTACTTAGGGATTCTGCAGCAACATACTATACCAGCAGGAACACAATTAATTTGGAAATAATTACATTTTCCAGCTCGATGACGATCCGAAGCATACTGAGAGTTGCACAAACTTTAGTCTGGTCACCATAAAGCCCAGATTTAAACATTAACGAACATGTGTGGGATTATTTAGATCGCACGTGGCAGTTGGACTGTCTAACTTTTCTCGGTACTATAAATATAAGTAAGCTTATGTCATAGTTAAATATTATATATAAATGGAATAATTCTTAAATCGGTTAATTACATTATGAATGTTTTATATCTAATTTTTCTTAATATTTACAACTCGTAGTGCAGTTTTATTCTCTTCTTTACACTAGTTATTACATGCTCTTATTTAAATATACGTAAATATGAACCGATGTTAAGAACGTGATTTATTTTTATGTTTCTAGAGTCATTTCAAATTATTTTATATTATCTTTAAGATTGTATTTAGATTTAGAGATATCAATCTTCTATAAATGCATTTTTAACGTTTGAACTTATATACAAAATAAAATTTTGTAAGTACCTCTTATATGTACGGGGTTTGTTCAAAGGGAAAGGTGAATTTTGAATTTTCGAGCGCTGTGTACATTCCATTATCGAAATTTTTTTTTGTTATGTTGGTACACATGTATTAGTCATATGTTGGCATTATCAGCCAATTTGGATTAGTCGTTTGTTGTTGACAACTGAAAAGCTTAGTCACGTTTGTGTGTGTTCTTCGATTTTTGACTTTTGAAAAAAATGGATCAAAGAATATGTATTAAATTTTACGTTAAAAATGGAATAAAGGCCCCAAGGCACTTGAAATGTTGACTGTGGCATTCGGCGAGTCCACTTTGTCTCAAAAAAGTGTTTGTAAGTGGTACAAGCCCTTTACAGAAGGCCGAGAAAATGCACGCCAAGTTCGATCAAATGTGAAGGTTTCGCTCACTATTTTCTTCGATTACAATGGCGTGGTGCATCATGCGTTCTTGCCAACAGATCGTACGGTTAATAAGGAATACTACAAGGAAGTTATGCAATGTTTGCGTGAAGCAATACGGCTCAAACGATCGGAATTGTGAACAAGAAAATCATGGATTCTGCATCACGATAATGGACCAGCTCACACATCAATGCTTGTTCGTGATTGTTTGGGCAAAAACAACACCCTAATCATGCCTCAACCACCTTATTCACCAGATTTGGCTCCCTGCGACTTTTTTCTATTCCCAAAACTGA
The DNA here is from genome assembly GCA_031893035.1 of Dermolepida albohirtum. NCBI lineage: Eukaryota > Metazoa > Arthropoda > Insecta > Coleoptera > Scarabaeidae > Dermolepida > Dermolepida albohirtum. The sequence goes on along the minus strand of JAVIWB010004910.1, from coordinate 93,019 downwards.
AGAGACCAATGAAAGGAAAGCGTTTTGCCACAATTGATGAGATAAAGTCAGAATCGAAGAACGAGCTGATGGCCATACCGAAAAGCGCATTTCTGAAGTGCTTCGAGAATTGGAAGAAGCGCTGGCATAAGTACATTATATCTGAGGGGGATTACTTTGAAGGGGACAAAATGGGTATTGATGAATAAAAAAATACTTTTCGAAAATATTCAAAATTCACCTTTCCTTTTGAACAAACCTCGTATACACACAGTTTATTCTGGAAAAGTCAATCTTTCACCGGCAAATCGAATTATAATGCTATATTGTCTCAATTCAGTTATTCTAGTGCATTCCGATCTGTATATGTGTTACAGAGAAAGATGAAAATGGAGATTTGATCAAATCAGTAAGGTAGATGATCAATTGACGGAAGATGTTAAAATTACAACCCCGTTGGGTTATTTCCTTATAGAAAGTAAGTGATTTGATGGAATCCCTTAACTGTTTTAGTGAAAAGATGAAATAATATGGTTTAGACATTAAAAGTATTTATTTAGTAAATCATGCATTATTAAACGTAGAGTAGGTAATACAACAATAATCATTGAAACGCAAATTGTTTATTCGAAACTTAACAAAAAAAATAGGTACTTAAGTTGATATTTTTAAAAACAAAAATCATATTTGTGGTGAAATTTTAAACATTTTTATTAAATGTAATTAATAAATAATGATGTTCATTCATTTTTACTAAAACACTTTGTTGATGGGAGTGGTAATAAGTAAAATATAGAGCTGTGCGAGTCCTGACTTGTTTATTTCATCTTTTCACTAAAACAGTTAAAGGTTTTGATCAAATTCACTTACTTTCTGTAGGGAAATCACCCTACAGATTTGTAATTTTAATATCTTCCGTGAATTGATCATCTACCTTAGGGATTTGATCAAATCTCCATTTTTATCATTTCGATGCAACATATTTATGTGTCTATTGTTTGAAAATCTAGAAATTAAAGAAAACATAAACGAAAAAAAGAGTGTAACATATACAGACATCATAAATACACCTACAATAGACGAATACAATAGAATAATGACAATATAATCAAGTACTGCCCGCGATGTTCATGTTCATTTAGTCATCTTGTCTCTTTGATAATGGTAAGTTGTCTTACCGAAACAAATATGTTAGAGAAATAAATAACTAAAGTCTGGCTTTATCCTAATTAAGGTTTTTGTGAAATATTTGAATATTCACAATCTTTCACCTTACTGCAAAAATAGTTATTAGTATTAAACGTAATATTAGATAGATAGATAGATATTCTTTATTAGTATTTTAAATACTTTTACAATTTACATTTTAATAAGAAATTCTACAAACAAGATAGAATGTTTAAAATTAAAACTTCAAGTTAATTTCACCAAAATTAACAAATTAAGCTGTTTCTAATAAAATTAACACATTGTCTTTTAAATACATAGTAATCTCTTTGAGTTTTTAACTCATATTTCATTATACAATTTAAGTCCCTTATAGAATAATGAACGCTGCATTGCTGTTGACGTTGTTCTCTGTAGCCTAAAGTTTTCAGCGTTTCTAAGCCCATACGATTGCACTTCACCTACATATCTGATGTTTTCATAGAGATACTCTGGCGCATTTCCCATCTTCATTTTCTGTACAAAGCATATGGTATTCATTTCCAACCTCCGTTTAATATTTAACCATTGCAGTGAACTAAGCATTGCTGATATAGTTGTATAACGGTTGCATTTTAAAATACATCTCATGGCTTTGTTTTGTAATTTCTGCATTCTCTCAATTTGTGATTCTAGGCAGCACGTATATATTATAGTTGAGCAAAATTCAAAGTGGGGTTTAATAATGGTGTTATATATATTTATTGCGCTTGTTATTGAAAGTTTTTTTCTTATCCTTTTAAAAAACCCAACTTTTTTAACAATTTTTTTGCAGATATAATCAATATGATCTATCTGAGATATTTAATTTTTTCAACTTTTTCTATTATTTTGTTATTAATTTCAAAATCTCTTTCACCAATCATACCAATTTCTAGTAATTTAGTTTTACTTTCGTTTAGTTTCAGTTTGTTCATTTTTAACCATTCGTTAATATTTTTTATATCATATTTTAATTTGTCTCTACATTCACTTCTCCTTCTGCGTATGTTAAAGTATCATCCGCATATAATATTATTTTACATTTTTGAACAATATTTGGCATTTCATTTATATATATTATAAAAAGCACTGCACCCAATATTGATCCTTGAGGACCACCAAAGCTATTTATCAAAACGTTCGATAGGGTACCGTTCACTTTCGTTATTTGTTGTCAGTTTTTTAAATAAGATTTAAACCATTCCAATTCACAATCTTTTATTCCGTACAAATAGAGTTTTTGTATAATCAAATTTTTGTCTATTGTTTCAAAAGCTCTTTTAAAGTCCAGGAATAAAGCCATTATTTTTTTGTATATATGTAATATGCACTTAATTTATATTTAATTTAAATTAAAAAATATTCTTTTTATGAAAAATATTCTGTAAGATACAATTGTAAATAAAAAATAAAAATCAATAATTATGTATTTGGTTCCATTTCTTGCTTACTTACTTATTTATTTATTTATTTGTATAAGACTCAAACGCAAGGGTAATTTGATCCATGATATCCTATGAAGCACTTGCATGATGGCTTAAAACTAAACAAGAATTAGTTAACTGGTTGTTATGATAATTCACATACAGAGACTAATGACTAAGACATATGTGGGCAACAACCGGCCCGCTGTAAGATTTGATCCGGCCCGCTAGACATTCGTCGTATTATTTCATGTCTGATATCTATCACTAAAAATTATGAACACTACTTTTAAACACAGCCCGCGAACGTATTTGCACATTAAAGTTTCGCTCACAATATGGCAAAGGTTGCCCATACCTGGCCTAAGAGCTCACACAGCTGCATTGGAAGTGATATTGAACTGACCATCTTTAGATATCTATAGTAAATAATAAACACGTCGATCCGGTCAAACCTATGGCATATGTCATCACTTCAAAAGTGTTAGACTTCCATCATTCACGAGTTTACGACCATATGAAAAAGCTAGTGTCAGTAAGTTCAGAATTTGGGTTCCTCATGAATTCAAAGAAGTTCTCTTGACGTCGCGTAAAGACATCTCATATGCTTCTTAAACGTGTGTAAAATAATCTTATTTTGAAGCGACTAATAATTAGTAACCAGAAATAAACTGTTTTCCAATAATGTGATCTTTCTCCGACATCACACGTTATCAAAAACAGACATTCATCGAAGGAAGGCTTTGCTCTCATTATAGAGGGATTATAAAGGTGTCGTATTTTTCTATTTAGCGTTTACTAAGAAAGAAAACAATTAATTTAAATGTAGTTGATAGACTTGATGTGGTGAGTATGCGTACATGAGTCTACCATATCGGTATTCAGCGTGGTATTTACTTCAAAAATGGTGACCCTATTACCATAACACATCGCTTATTTCGTAGATAATTTAGGTTCGATCGTCATGTTAAAGTTCCTGGCAGAAAAACTATCCTTTGATGGAAAAAAACGTATTCAATCTTAGAAATAAAGCCGGCTAGCACGACTGACAGTATTCAAATGCCAGAGAACATCCATGTAATGAAACAAATCACTTCTCGATTTCCTCAACGTTCTGTCTAGTGTCAAGTGACGAAGCTTAAAGCTTAATCTCCTCAACGTTTCGTCCATAGATATACAATTGCTATTAAACTATCTACTCAGTACTTTATTAAACATTATTGCGTCGATCGCAGAGAATTTCATGGGACTACCTTGGAAGCAATTACTGCTAACGACACTCTACTGTCAAGTGACAGCTATTTCTCTTTGGCTTTTTTTTATTTTTAAAATAAAAATAACAACACTTCGCTCCTCTACTGTTGTTTGTCGAACCATCTCACTTTTACTAATATTAATGCTAACACTATCACTCGACTGGAATTTACACGACAAATAAACTCATTCAATTTTCAAAAAAGGGGAACCACCGACATGTGTATTTTCTCGCTGTACATTTGGTTGCATCATTTTCACTGCGACATTGATTTATGACCTTTTAACATTGTTTTGTGTTCAATGAATTGTCTTTTAATTTTGTTATAACAATATATAATATTCTTGCAAAACCGCAATGTGTTTAATTCTTTTCCAAAAACTATTGTTTGTTATATAATCTCAGCAATATATAACTTTTATACCACTGCATCATTTTAAGTGTGAGTCACTGTAAGTACCAGAATGTCCACTACCGTCCATATTAGTTCGGACAGCTAGTGAAAGTTTGTAAACTCTTCTAAAAAATAATATAATTGCGTTTAAATACAAATAATATATTTACATTAGCTCCTTTGCGAGATTTATAACCAATTGTATGCAAATATACTTATTAGTGCACCTACAAATAACCGTTACATTTTATGACTCGTTGCGGTAATTCTTGGAATAATCCGTACTACCATAAATACGATTATTTTTGAGATAATATTGCAAACAAAAATCTTGCGAAACTAACGTGCCCTCACCCCAAAAAGTCTTGTGTACCGAAATATGCATTAATTTTCAAATAAACTTGTTACGTACGCACCATTTTTATGTGAACTTTTTAAAATGCCGAGAGAAAAACCAACAAGTTTAGAAAAACGTTTTGTAATTATTGCTTTTCATCGAAAAGTTTATTCAGTGCGCCAAATTTCACACATGTTAATAAGTCGACTCGACTGTTAGTGATATCATTCGGCGATATCTACGCGCGGGCAGTTTAAGAAATCCGGCACGTTCAGGTCGTAAGCAAATAACATCTCACGTCGACGCTGAGCGTATAAAATTGCTGTATAAACAAAATAAGAGACTGAGAGCATCCAAAATCGCCGCAGAAATGAATTGCGAACGTACAAGAATAATTTTTGTTACTACGGTGAAAAGAAGATTATAAGCTGCAGATCACCGCGGCCGCATTGCTGTAAGAAAACCCTGACTTCGATGGGGAAACAGTCAAAAACAACAACAATGGGCAAAAATACACAGGGACTAGATACTGGATGACTGGGAAAGGGTCTTATGGACTGATGAATCAAAGTTTGAAGTGTCTAGACGATCGAGGCGTGTTTTTGTAAGAAGAGCGAGTGGTCAAAGAATGCTGAGGGATTGTATAGTACCAACCGTCGAACAAGGAATAAGTTTCGTGCTTGTTTGGGGTTTTTTTTTGCTACTCCAGCACAGGGGACTTGAAGCGAATCAAGGGTATTTTGCGAAAAGAGTGTTACTTAGAAATATTGCAAGAAAATGCAATACCATTGGGACTACGTTTAATCGCCGAAAATATTGTGTTTATGCAAGACAACGACCCCAAACACTCAAGAATAATATGTAAGAATTTTTTAAATAGCGAACAAAACAATAATACCTTACAAATAATGACATGACCACCACAAAGCTCAGACCTAAACCCCATAGAATTGTTATGGGATGAATTGGACAGGAGGGTCTGAAAAGTGTGTCATACCTCAACAAATCACTTGTGAAACATATTGCAAGAAGAATGGAATAATATACCGAATAGAATCCTTGAAAAACTCGTGAAACGGATGCCTTGAATAGTACGGGTTGATCTTCGCGCAAATCGCGTTCATTCTTCGATGAGCGGAATGTTTAAAATATCTTTATTTATTTAACGTTAGAATTACTCTAATTTTTATTATTATACTTTATAAACATCTATAAATAATAATGCAATAAAAATTCTAAGTTTTGCATAAATTACATTAACTCTTTTCTCTTTTTTTTAAATTTATTGGTGTGTCCGAACTAATATGGACGGTAGTGTCCATATATACAGCTTATGTCTGGCAGTTAAATTATTAATTTTTTTCTCCGAAACAAAGAGGCGTTAACAAAAATGTAGTTGTATGGACCGTATATTTATCAAGTTCGTAACCTCCCCTTGTTAAATAAACTTTTAGAAAAAAAAACATTATGCATCAAATACGAGGTGAATTGATTATTTCAATTTTACATCACATTATGCAACATTGTTGTTTATTGTATTTATCAAATATTAGATTATTATATTTGACGAAATAGATTTAATCGCACAAAAACAAGATAAAAGAAGTGAAATAACGTAAAAATATGACTAAGTTCTTTATTTTAATGGGATGGAGCGATTCAAGGTCGATATTGTAACCGAATATATATTCCCGAACGCTATTAGTAATTTCAATATCTCGCGGTCAGTAATATCCATTCGGTAGTGTAGTACATTATTCCCTTCACTGAGGTAACTATACAGGCCAAAATGGAAATTAAAAATATTGAAGAATTCGTAAAACCTTTCCTTAAAAATAAAACTAAGTTCGTTTCGTGTGAAAGTAGTAATTTATTATCTACCGGTGAAAACTACGCTAGTGTAATGTTACGTGTAGACATTAAAGTTATCAACGATGAAAACGAAGAAGAAATCGTCCATTGTGTGGCAAAAACCATACCACCGGATGAACACCTACAGAAACTATTCCACGTGAAGTCTTTATTCAAAACCGAAATCGCAGTTTATAAAACTATAATACCACTCCTAACCCAATTCTGTAAAGAGAAAGGTAGAAATAACCTCATGGATTTATTTGCAAAGTGTTTGAATACAAGAATATCACTGGATCCACGTTCAAATATTATCGATGACGATGCTGTTATTTTAATGGAAAATCTTAAAGTTGAAGGCTACAACTCCCTTGATAGACTTATCGGGTTTGATTTGGACTGCACGAAATTATTGTTGAAGAATCTAGCTAAAATGCACGCTGGCCCTGTTGCTTACAAATTATCCAATCCTGAAGGATTCAACACCAGAATAATGCCATTTTTAGAAAAAGACGTGAAACATAAATTCGCTGATGATTTCATCTGTGGTTTCATAAAGTCTACTGTCGAAGCGGCTGCTAGAAACCCTGACTGTCGACAACACCTATCAAAACTTGAAGAAACACTGAAACAAATGAAAACTGGTGCTCGCCCCCTAACAGCTAACGAACCGTTCGCTACTATTGCACACAGTGATCTTTGGACTAATAACATCATGATGAAAATAATTGCGGGAAAACCCGAAAAGAGCGCAATAGTTGACTTTCAAAATATCGAATATGGTTCCCCAGCGCACGATATTGTTTTCTTCATATATTCTAGTGTATCTTTACCAGTATTACAGGAAGGCATCGACCCTTTAATTAAATATTATTACGAAATGTTTGTCGAAATGTTAAAGCAATTAGATTGCGACGTAAGTCAGTTTAGTTTTGAAGAATTGATGAAGGAATGTGGCGTGGCGATGAAAGATAGGGAATTTAATCATTTATTGGTCATGCTGAATCCAATATTTACCCTTAAAGACAAAGCTAAAGAACTAACCGATTTCCAAGAAAGTAATATACTTGGTAATGACACTACGCTTCACGAAAATTATTTCAAAAAATTGCACTTCATTCTGTTAGATTGTGTCGAAAGAGGATGGATATGATACCTATTATGTAATCTAATTGTATTAATAAATTCAAAATAATTTACGTTTCAAATAAAATCATTAACTCGTATTAACGTTTTAATATTCTGTAACCCTCATCATCATACCAAAGACCGTTATTTAAGAAAGCTGATATGTGAACATGTTAATCAATACTTTTTTTATTAACCAATGTATCACGTTGCTACGTATGTTCATAGCATATTTATTAAATTCAAAATGTACCAGGTGTACCGAAAAGTCATTACCAGTTTTTTTCGTAAAAAAAACTACATAATTTTCAAGAAAATGGAAAAATTTATTTATTCAAAATATTGGCCATTTGTTTCTACACATCTTGCCCATCTGTCAGGCAATTTATGGATGCCATCCCAAAGGAATCGTTTGTCCTTTGAGTAAAGCATCGGGCCAGTTTCTAACTTCTTCAAAATTGACGAAGTACTGCTTTGCAATCGCTTGTCCCATTGAAGCAAAAAGGTGATAGTCGGACGGGGCAAGGTCTGAAGAGTACGTCGGGTGCGATATTATATCCCATCCAATTGGTTTCAACGCTTTCTTGACCGGTTTTGGTGCATGAGACAGCGGGTTATCGTGCTGTAAAATCACTTTACCGTGTCTTCGAGCCCATTCTGGAGGTTTTTCTATCAATGCATGGTTCAAAGTGATAATTTGTTGTCGGTGGCGATCAGCATTAACTGTTTCACCAGGTTTCAACAGTCCGTAATACACCACGCCACTCTGGTCTCACCAAACACAGAGCATTTTCTTGCGACCAAAACCTATTGGCCTTCGAATCGATGGGCCGGGTTCGCCAGGTGATAAACATGATTTATTGCGCTTAGGGTTTTCGAAGTAAATCCACTTTTTCGTCATCCGTCACTATTCGATGCGGAAATGATTTCTGATCACACCTTTAAAGCAGCATTTCACAGACGATTTTTCGATTTTTCATTTGCCTGTCATTCAATTGATGTGGCACCCATTTTCCCATCTTTTGGATTTTTCCCATTGCTCATAATCGGTTCCATTCATCGTAACAGTTGCTCCAGCTTCATTTTCGAAAAAGTAAGGTTCAATCACCCCGCCAGACCAAAAATTGCACCAAACAGTCACACGTTAAAGATGGAGAGACTTTTCAACAATAATTCTTGGGTTTACCAAGCCCCAAATGCGACAATTCAGTTTCAATTTGATGTATTTCAAGGACCCAATCAGCAAAGACACGACGTTGTTGATGGTCGGTAGGCGTGAGTTCATCTGCTAACTGAATTTTAAAAGCCTTAAGACCTAAGTCTTTATACAAAATACGGTGCAATGTCGTTTGCAGAATGCCCAATTCCAAAGATCGACGAGAAATGGACAAACCTGGGTTTTCCTCAACGCTATGGGCTACAACAGCAATATTTTCAGTTGTTCTTGAGCGACGTGCACGATTTCGATTACTCAAATTACTAACTTATCCCAACAGCTCAAATTTTTCCAGTTTCACAATTCCTGGCCGAGAAGGTGCTTCACGACGACTCAAAAATGCTTTAGTTTTGCGGACTGTGACCGCGAAATTTCCACCATTTTTGTAGTGAATTTTAATAATTTCAATGCGTTGTTGAAGCGTATATCGTTCCATTTTTATTAATGGCGTAGTTTCTACTTGTCATCTGTCAAGTAGTTACAGTTTGAGTCATGACAACTGTTAAAATGGCGGGCTATTGAAAATGACTTGTCTTATTTGAACACCTTTTATTTATGCCCTATAAATGGGGATTTTCTATTTGACATTTTAAGAATTATTATTATTTTCATTTTTATCATTATTATTATCGTAATTATTACAATTATTGTGTCACTGATGCAATAAAATAATATTTATTTAATATTAATTAGACTTAAAAATTAAGAAGTGAAATGTATGTGATAACAATTATTAAATATTGTTTTTTCCTAAAATAATTTTCACAATTTCAGCACGTATCAAATGAGTCCTTATTACTTCCGCTGCACCTTAAATGGAAACGGATCGATAGAATTTATTTACTAATAAAGTGGTTGCGATGGCAATAAGTCCAATAAAATTCGTGAGCTAACCACCCACCTCAAAAATGACACATGTAAAACCCGTTAAGAACACATAACATTATAAATTTCTCAAATAAACACCGAAATGTCTAAGATCGACGTAATTTGCGATCATTCACAGCAGAGCCTGGAAGTAGTGCCCATGCGAGTGTTAGAAATGTGCAACTTGCAAATGCTGTATCTGGAAGGTAATTTTTTAGAATTATTGCCCGAGGATCTATTTCAAAAATTACCAAGACTGAGCTGGTTAGATGTGCGAAACAATAAATTACGGGAAATACCGATTGGAATTGCAAATCATGCTTGTTTGGAAAATTTACTTCTTGAAGAGAATTGCATAGAAAAGCTACCTAATGAACTTGGTAAGTGACAAATACACTGACAGATTTTCAAAGCATACAAATGCATATTACGTACCTCCACATTACAGACATATACTGGACAAATTAAATACAGCAATGGAATCTGATAAATTGTATTCATTTAGATTAGAAATACAAACATAACCACAAACGTTGATATTATACTATCTAAATGAATTTTTGTATAACTGTCATTGAAAGTGATATTTTTAATGACTGTCAAGAGTATTAAAACATTACGTTTACAAAGTAGCCTGTAAAAAATATGTTTAACACTATCTTTTTTTATGAAACAGTAAAAGAGTCATAATCATTAAAATTATTGGTAAGTAAGACGATTCGGTGTCACCTAACACGGTCACTTCACAGTAAATGCGTTAATAATTGTCAAAAAATGTCAAAAAATAACTGACATGAAACGTTAAAATGTAATTTTATTGAAATATTAAATATATCTATTTTTTGTATAATATTGTATTAAAAGTAAGTTTTATTTTGTTCGTTAAATTGCTTCACTCACTTCACTCGTTTCGCAAACTTTTTCACTCACAAAATAAAACACTACTATTAACACTTACGAGGATAGTTTGACAAGTAGTGAGAATAACACATAGGTGGCGCTCTAATTGGTAAAACAAATGCACTGTAATTTAGGTTGCCTATTTATATGTTTAAATTCCGATGTTTAGATAAATAGGTTGATTAGTTTATTTTTGACAGCTGATTGAAAAAGAAGCAACACGTGGTTTTGTTAAATTGAAAAAAGCAGAGTATCGTGCGGTGATTAAATACTTCGTAATTAAGGGTATGAAAGCTACCGAAATAAAAGGTGAGTTACGGGAAACATTAGGTGAATCTGCTCCATCATCCGCCACAATAAGTAGATGGGTAAATGAATTTAAACGTGGTAGAATAAGCTGTGTTGATGAAGCGCGCTCTGAAGCACACAAAATCGTGACTTCTAAGGATGTGATTATAAAAATCCATAATATTATTACGCAAGATCGACGACTCAAAGTGAGCGAGATAGCAGACATGGTAAACATTTCAACAGAATGCGTACACCACATTTTAACGAAAGAATTGGGCCTTTCCAAGCTTTCGACAAGATGTCAAAAGTTCACTCGTTTGCGCATTTCCAATGAGTGTTTGGACCTTTATAAACGGAATCCGGTTGATTTTTGTAGGCGATTTGTTACTTGCGATGAAACTTGGATACATTACAGTGCACCCGAAACTAAACCACAAGCGAAATAATGGTTAGAACGTGGTTCTGCACCTCCAAAGAAAGCGAAAACCACTTTATCGGCAAACAAGGTGATGGCATCAATTTTTTGGGATTCAAAGGGCATTTTGCTCATTAATTACCTTTAGAAAGGTGACACAGTAAACGGACAATATTATGCAGAACTTTTTCAAAAATTAACTGTTGAGATTCGTGCTAAACGGCCAGGAATGGCAAAGAAAAAGATTCTGTTTCACCAAGACAACGCTCCCTCGCATACCACAGTTGCGATGTCCAAAATCCACGAGTTGCATTTCAAATTAGTACCGCATGCGCCTTATTCGCCGGATCTAGCCCCTTCCGACTTCCACCTTTTTCCAAAATTGAAAACCGCACTAAGCGGAAAGAAATTTTTGTCTAACGACGGCATTTTCATCTTCGTAAATGAGTGTTTTGCAAGCCTTCCGGAATCGCATTTTAGAGATGGCATAAGGGCATTGGAGCACCGTTGGAATAAATGTATTGCTCTTTTAGGAGAATGTATTGAAAAATAAAAATTATTTTGTATTTAAAAAATTCGTTTTTCTTTTCCATTCTCACTACTTGTCAAACTACGCTCATATGTTATAAAGAGCTATTTTCTAGCGTTTTAAGGTTGTATTTTATATTGCCTAAAATTGAATGTCACTGTATTTAAGCGGTAAATTTGAATAAGTTTTAAACTATCCATTCTATTGCTATTACAAATAAATTATAAATTCGTTAATATTTTAACAATGCATATTCGCAAATTTATGTATATAAAAACTACGTACATTTTTATTTGATTTAATTTGTTATTAATTTTGTTTGTCTTTGGTTGTGCTTGTAAATATTTAGATCTTCTAGATTAAATAATATAATAGACGAAAAATTAAAAATTATATTCGTAGAATTTGATGTCTTAATTACTCGCACCTTTGAGTTCAGCAAAATAAATATGTAAAGCTACCTATCATACGAGGGAATTTCAGAACAAGTTTAATAATACAAAATTCTGGATTTTGGCAGCCTTCGATGTTTTATGTATAACCCCGCATATGATGAAATTTAAAATGAAAGGTAATACTTCAAAATTTACAAAAAGTTCAAAAAACCTATAAATTCCAAATTAGGTAATCTTAGTTTTTATAATTTCAAATATCTCTAAAAGAAGTCATACACTGACTGATTCAAAATAATTGTATAAATAACTCTCAATTTTAATTTTAAAATACATTGTAAAATAGAATAAAACTCAACTCAGCAAAATTAGTTTAACCTATTTTGTCCGTCCGTAAAACTGTACAGAATTATAAAAAGCGAGTTTCTAAGTATTAATAATTGAATTGTAATTGCCACTACTGTTGGTGTCCATTTGTAGCACACTCCTGAGGAAGCTGCAAAGGTTTTGGCAGCGAAATATAGAGTATTGAAAACTAAAATTGTTTGAGTCTTTATTCAACAGACCGATACATCTGATAATAGTTGCGTTTAATATATACATATATATATATATATATATATATATATATATATCTTACTCTCATAATTGCATTCAATTCAGGACTGAAGACAAAATATTTAAACATTTTATTAAGGTAAGCTTTCTCTCCATACATGTTGTGAACCGAGTCTCCATGGGTCTGATATTTTCTTGAACAGAGACATCTTGCTTTCTACAACGCATCGTCAAACTAACTTAGAATACACGTATCTTAAATTGATTTTCAAAATAGTAAAATTTTATTTGTTAATCCTTTTAAAAATACTAAGTTTTACTTTGTATGGAATTTTTAATTCGCAGTTGACGTTTTACGTTTTTATAAAATTGTGCTACCATCTTCAATTACAATATTGATAATTTGTTTCATTACTCCGATATGTTTGTATTGTATTATCAATAAAAACTGGCATATCCAGAATCTCGGGAAGTAAATCCATGAGCTCCTTTCGTAAAAATAAATCTTTTATAAAGAAGAATGTATTCTTTTAAAAAAATGACTGTATCAAAGTAAAAGTATACATTTACCTTTTAATGTACAGTGATAGCATAATTTTAGCAATTTTAATTTATAGGATTAATTAAATAAGTACTCTATGCGTGTTTCGCATTTTGTATACGTACTACGTAACTATATTGCTCATAATTCTTATATACTCCTTATATATGCTTCACATATTCTGTAATTGTAAAATACATAGCAATACGTAACCAACATCTTTTGTAATGCGACCAATTTTACATACGTTCTTAGTCCATTCTCGTGGTAACTTGATGCAACGTGCGTCCATTTTCAAATTATTACAGTATAACTAGATTTCTCGTTATGTTTCGGGTGTTGAGTGGTCGCCACTCTGTATTCGGGTTACGATCGCTGTATGTATCCTCAACTTCAACCATCCCACTATGTCTATTTGCTGATAATAGACATATTTTATCTCATTTGGTATTATTTGATCTCTTATTAATTTTTGTTTCTTTCCTTCTTGTTCTAGTATACATATTCGAACTTTTTATTAATGTTCTAATTTCTAATTTTCTCCTACTGTTATTGTTATTGTATTAGAGACAACGTAGCCTCTCGTTTTTAAAATCATACGGCCACGTCATCCCTAACATGCGTTGATAGTTGACTAATTACTTTCAATTTAATTTTATAATTCTGTGTGGATCGTGTGTGCTATGACCTCGTTCCTTTGTCAGTTAAATCTCTCCGCGATATATCGTATCCATTACTACCAGATGACAATACGTATTACTTTCATTTATCAAAAATAAATTTTCGATTTCTGATCGAACATTAGAAGATTAGTTAAATGACTTCGTCTTATTATTTTCAAATAATTCATTAAATATTTTCTCAGGTTTAGTACCAAAGTTAGTCGTATTACAGCTAGCCAAGAATCCATTAACCTACCCGAAAAAAAATATAATAGTAAAAGGCACTGACACAATTTGTGCCTTTCTCAAGAATGAGTACAATAAAGAGCACGGATTACCATTTGAATCAAATGAGGAACGCATCATCCAGGACCCGCGCAAAGTTGTAGTTAAAAAGAAAACGAAACACAAAGAAAAAGTATCAGTTCGGGAATTGCTGCGTAGAGCCTCTCAAAGCAGCAGACTTCAAATGGAGAACATGCCTACTATCTCCATCAGATCCCTATCAGCAGAGCCTCAATGCCTCGAGAAAAACGAAGAAGCTGTTAAGTCCATTATATGCGTCAGTAGTCCCAGAAAGCCCTTAAGGGTACCCAGGTACTGTTACAAATTGTCAGTTCCCACCCATTACAACAGTAACAAGTATGTAGGGGTGAAAAAAAGTCGACCCAACAACGAGAGAATATTGGATCAAGAGTTGAAAGAGATTTGGATAAGAAAATTGAAAGAATTGCTCACTTATCAAGACAAATGTCTACAACAAGAGAGGTAATATATTTCTAAACGTCTCTTGTAAACTTTTCTTACTAATTGTGACGAAACTTTAACAATCTACAGCAAATTAACTAGCTTCATACTCGTACTTTCTGTAACAACCTAGTATAGTTTGTAGGGCTAAATTTGAGTAAGATTTTTCGATATACACAAATATAAATACTTACTATCTGCTTCTGGGCTTCCGGGCTGGAACCGCGTCACTCGTATACCTGCCGACGTTTCGTACCCATTTGTATTGGACTGTATGAAACAGTTCCAGTGCAGTAGTTCAGCCCTGAAGATGTCCCATACAAATGGGTACGAAACGTCGGCAGATATACAAGTGACACGGTTCCAGCACGGAAGCTCAGAAGCAGATGGCATGGGCCACAACCGCAGAAGTCTGCGTACCAGATAAATACTTATTATTATTATTAGATTAACAGATATCAAATTATACTTTCAATAATTGCAAATGTTAAAACTGTAAATTACGTTTACTGAAATTTAAAAAAAAGACACTTACATACTAAATATTTCTTTCCAAAAGTAAAAAAACGCAATGTACATAAACTGCTCGAGGAGATGATGGAGAATCCATCGAAATATCGAATTAAAGATTTTTCTTTTATTTATTTTCGGAACGTGTTAAGCTTTGAGAGTCTGCGCATATTGTTGATGACACAGTCATGTGCACGAATAGCAGTGGTTTTAAAATTGCTGAAATATCAATTTATACGTAAAATAAAAGTAATTGAAGTTTATCGAACTCTTTATTCCAACATGTTACACAACTATAACAATAAATAAATAGGTTTCTCAATACCAAAGAGAAAACAAAACTGTTTATATTCTAGGACAAACAAAATAATTGTTAAAATAATAATAAAATGTCACTTTCACCTTGTTAATTGGATTGAAACATTTAATTGCTTGATCTTTATTGTTTATCACCTCTTGACACATGTGGGGCAACGAGTTCACCAGTTGCCTACATGTCTCTGCTGAAATTGATTGCCATTCGACTTGGCATATTCTCCACAGATCGTCAATATTTTACAGCTTAGCAGCAAATATCTTTTTTAACACCGCCCGAAAAGGGGTTATGTATCACCCGGAAAAGATTTATATATAAACCTTAAGAAATTAAGTCCCCGCGTAAATTTTCAATGGGGTTTCAGTCTGGCGATTGTGCCAGTCAACCCAAAACGCGAACGTTATTATCTGGAAACCATGTTTTCGCTATACGAGAAACATGCTTCGGATCGTTATCCTGCATATACAACCATCTTAGTGCCTTTTCTCCCTCTGCATATGGTAGAAGCATATTTTGTAATATGTTCACATAGATATCAGTGTTCATTATGCCTTCTATATTGTCTAAGAAGCCTACGCTATACCATGAAAAACACTCCCACAGGATGATACTTTAGCCTCCGAAATTTACCGTCTTTTGGTGTACTGAGGTTGAAATACTGTCAATGATTGTTTTCGTACGTATTATTGGTATGCACTGAAATTAAATAAAACTATTTTCGATTCATCGGACCGCAGTACATTACGCTACTTTTCTCGTCCCATTGTACGTGTTTATGAACAATCCATTTTGTATTTGCCTTTGTTTAATAATGGTGCCTTCCTAGGCCGTCTTGCACGCAACTTTGTTTGAATTAATCTTCGTCTAATAGTAGAGGAACTTATACAAAGGTGTAACTTACTTTTAATTGCAGTTGAACTTATGAACAGCGTCTTCTTTGCACAAGTTATAATGTTTCTGTCTTCTCTAGGACTAGTTTTCCTTTTTCCGCCACAATTTTCTTTCACTTTTCTTCAGTTGTTAGCGTTTGTAATCATTTTCGCAAAACATAAGAGTGCATTTTGAATAAACTTGAACCTTTTGCCTCTATTAAGTAGATCGAGTATAATTGCTCATTTTTCTGACCAACAATGAACGGCCCATATTACAACAGAAATGGGTACAGTACTTGGCATTTTTGCAATTTATATAGACACAGTAATCGTGAGTTATTTATTAGAATAATAGTATTGTGTTCTAACAAAAGAATGCAACCTTTGAGTATTTTATTGTATTTAATTGATCGTAACTACAATACCACTCGCTCCGAACTTAGTCTTATTAAGGTTGAATTTTTAAAGATATTTTCATAGAATAAAATTCAGTAGCTCGCACAATTTTAAATCCTTTAATAACTATCCTACCTTCTGTCACAATCATACGAGGAAGACTACCAGAAACGTTCAAACTTTTTTTCAATTTTTTAACGTTTCTAGTAAATAATCTTCGTCCTTTCTTCCTCCAATTCATAGTTATTTATATTATAATGAAATAAGATAAGAAGCTTATAATAATGACATTTAGCCGTATTCAATTCAATATTATTACCGCCGCACCATGTTGCCAGACTATCATGGTCACTCTGCAAACGAACTGCATCAGATAACGATGTAATTTTTGCATAAATCTCAAGACAACCCTCGTATAACAAACAATTTGAAAATGTGGAGCAATCCTTCATATCATTAACAAAGATGTTAATGAGTAAAAGACCCAAATAGAAACCTGACTCAACAACTATCCCTCTAGAGACAAAATTACGGACTCTATCCGGTTAGGATTCAATAAATTACTCCACATCTAGTCCCACAAAACACCATCAATCCCCATTTCTTACAACTTGCGCAGAAGAACAATGTGGTTAACAGTAGTGAATGCTCTGGAGCAATGAGTATATGAAATCACCATGCTCCTTCGCCTAAAAACATTCGGCAGAAAAGCACTTTGGCACGGAAGATTCAATTCAGTTAATATTTGGCGTGAAAGCTGAATTGGTGATCCATAACTACATTTTCGAAGTTCTCAGGCAAATACTCCGTTATACATGACTCAAATGCTTTTAGTATGGAACAAACAATGCTAATAGGGAAATAGTTGTTTACATTGTTTCTTTATAAATAGGATAAATATAGCTAACCTTCCAACATTCTAAAAACAAAGAGATTCATTAAAAATTATAGAAAATGGTCTGGCTAAAAGAAAGCTGAAAAATTTAAGAATTGAATTGTACACCGTCAGGTCCAGGACAGTTGTCAATGTCAAGATCAGGCAGTTTATTGTAGTTTTGAGAAATAGTAATTAACTTTGATTATCCCTATAAACAGATGCAAAATGATCTACGAAAGCATTTGCTATTCCCTGACCGTTAACAGATCGATTATTCTCATATTTCATTTCGTTGGGCATTGAATCATTCCCCCTTTTGAAATTGCTAAATCCCCATTTTTTTAATACTGATTGGTATGCAATGTTTAGTGTGCTCCACATGCGCCGAATAACATCTAGAATCCATAGTGTTACACCGCGACCTTGATTCGGAAAGTGCTTGATAAACACTGATCATTACTATCTTCAAAACGTTTATATACAATTTTTTTCTGTATTATATCTGTGTTAAACTCGTTGGAAAACCAAGGAGAAGATCATCATCAAACCATTTATAAATTACTTCAGAAAATATGCCAACAGTATAAGTTATTATCAAGAAAGAGACCATCCCACCCGATTAAGCCAAATGCCCCATGCCCCCTGGACCCGCCCTATGGAAATTATAAAAATAGTTATCTGCATTATCCCAATAAGATTCATCCAGTTGAAATTTTATTTAATAAGGATTATAATTCTGTATGGATCGTGTATGCTGCGACCTCATTTCTTTGTCAGTTAAATATCTCTCCGTGATATATCGTATCCATTACTACCAGACGACAATACCTATTACTTTCATTTATCAAAAATAAATTTTCGGTTTCGGAACGTACATTAGAAGATATGATAAATGACTTCGGAGAGCTTTATGGAATTCATATATGCTTACGTCAACCCAGGGGAAAGTGGGAATATATTTCCAGACGGACCGACAAGTTAGTTAGTTACAAGTGAGCTACCGCTTATTTAAAAAAAACGCATACGTTTCATATTTTTTCAAGTATAAAATGTAGATATGAACTGTGGAAAAATAATCTAAAATCAAAACGATTTATGGAGGGAAAAATTAAAATAAAAACCATAAAATAGCGACACTTTCATTCAAACAAAGAAATAAATATACATCAAGCAACAACTAGGATATACATATATTGGAGTATAACAATAAATACAAAATTCTGAAATTGTGTTGTTAGCTAAAATTAGGCTAGATATGAAGCGTAACAATAACCAAGTCTTTGAAGAAACTACTTAAGAACCTATTTTCTATTTAGTATTCATAACCTTTCTGACCAAGTGTATCGTCCTTGCCTTCTTTGAAACGCTTGTTGCAACCTAAGTTCCTTGTTTCAATTGTTGCTCCCTTTCGAATGTACAAGGTGTGGCAATTAAATAACGAGACTGCGCTCCTTCCATCCCGCAGCCGCATCGAGCGAGGCTGTAATTGGGATATAATTGACCTTGATACTTTCCAAGCAACAATCCTTAGATTCGTCTCTCTGGGTGCTTGTTTACTTTCGAGCTTTAATTATAGAAGACATAAAAATCGTGCAGCAATTAACCTGAAATTCCTTGTCAAATTAAAAAAATCGCCAACAGAATGTTTACAAATGTTAAAGGTGTTTGGTGATAATGTTATGTCAAATTGAAGGCAATGCTGATCGTTTTTTCGATATCAAGAGTGCTATCATGACTGACTGACTTAATCAGAAATACTAGAAAGAAGTCCTAATCAAGCTGAAGGAAAGATTAAAGAAGAAAAGACCGGATTTGTAGAAGAATGCATAGTGGATTCTGCACAAGAATAAGTCACCGGCTCACAGTGCCCTATCTATGAAGCAGTTTTTAGCAGACAAGCGCATTGCTATGCTTGATCATCCTCCGTATTCGCCAGATCTCGCACCATGTGACTTCTACCTGTTCCCAAAGGTGAAAAGTGCATGAAGGTGAAAACATTTTCAGTCTGTTGAACATGTCAAAGCAAAAATGGCAAAGTTGTTAAAGAGGCTGACAACTGACGAACTACAGCATTGTTTTGAATGGAAAACACGTATACAGCGGTGTATAGATTGGGGAGGGGAGCATGTTGAGGGGGAAAAAAAGTTAAATATAAGTTTTTTTGCAATAAATAACATTTCTCGCACCAGTCTCGTTATTTAATTGCCACACCTCGTGTAATGGTGAATCCAGATTTCACCAACTTTTATTATTCAACGCCAAGTTTCGCGGATCATGTCTTAACTTCGCTAGATTGAAATGCTTTCACATTCGCGTTTGTACTACACAATCGATAAATTATGTGCCATATTTTATTCATACTCAATTCATTATACAAAATTGAAACCACTGATTCATATGAAATATGTATAACCTCTGTTACTTCGGATAATTTTATTAAACAGTCGTCTAACTTTTTTAATAAATTCTGGTGTGCATACATCTTTTGGACAGCAATCGCTTTGTTCATCAAATATACTGATCCGGATACGTTTAAACTCAGATATCCGTCGTTTTATGGTTGAAATTGGTGGTCGTAAATGGTCCCCATAAATAAACTTCAGCTTAGCTTTGATTTTATCGTTTACTTTATTCTTCGAAAATAAATAACTTAATTACTGATCCTCCACTTTTTCCGCATTGAAAAACGAATAAAATATTTTATTATTGCTGTCATTTTTGGTAGAGTTCACTAATTACTGATTATATAATTCTCAATTAAGAAAAACAGGTTGAAATACAAAACAGATTTCCAACATTTACGAAATTTCTCTACCTGCCAGCTATTCAATTATTGGCAGAAAATTAATATTTTCGTTTCACTTTTATTTACAAACTTTCTTTAATATTATCATCAACTGCGTAGAAATCTCCAAGCTCTAAGCTCGTGGCGCCTGATGAAAAAACTAGAACCACCAAGAGAAGTTCCGACAGACGCGAAAATAGAAGTTCCGTACGACACAAGTCCAGAGCACCAAAAGATGCCGTCCCGCAGGGATCTAACCACAGACGTAGAAAGGATTCTGAAGAGAAGAAAGTACGTCCCGAAGAAGAATTGCGACATGCAAAAACTAATCAACGAGCTGGTGAGTCAATTAAAAACTCTCGATGTCCCCACCGAGACCGATCAATCGCAAGCCACCGAAATGGAAAAAAGCGAAAAGGAGATCCAGAGGGTGAGTTAAATTAATTTAGTTGGGTAAAATTAACAAAAAAAAATCTGCCTACTAAGCAGTTCGATATACAGTAGATGTCGCTATTTGTCATGCTTATCGAATTATTGATTTTTACTTCATAATAATAGTACTTGAACTTTTATCAAAGTGTGTTAATACACGTATACAATACGACAGAGAGAATTTATTCTAAAATCGATCTGTTTAATCAGTTGAAATAATCGTTATTGTGAAATTCATTTAATTTTAATATCGGCTTATTTTATATTTTCTATAGACACGTAATTAATATAAAATCGTGACAAATAAGATAAATTACCACTGAGAGAGGAACAGAAAATACTGCATATCATCCCAGTGTTTCGAGTTACAATAGTTGTTATTGAAATGTGAATATAGACAGTCTGTCGCGGAAAAAAACGAACTTTTTTAAAATAGTAATTCTATTAAAAAAAATATGCGTCGATAAGGTAGATCCTCCAGCAATATTATGTCAAAATATAACATTTGCATCATTAGAAGCAGAGAAATTGCACATAAAGTAGCAGTGTGTGTTTGGCATTTGTCGAAAAATGAATTTTTAACAAAGAGCAAATATCAAGTTCCGTTTTAAACTCGGTAAATTGTTTATTGAAACGTTTAATTTGATGAAACAAGTGTATGGTGATGCGTGTTTATCAAGTACGAGTGTGTATGAGTGGTATAAACGATTTAAAGACGGTAGTACGGACATAAATGACGACGAACATCCTGGTGCAAAAAAAACTGTGGTTACGGAAAGTAATATCGAACTTGTGCGTGAATTTATCCGCAATCTTCAATGCACGGAATTGAATTAAATATTTCCAAAGATACAACCCAGGTTGGATTCCTGTGGAATGCTGAATAAGATGAGTTGGGATCAGATTGGCAACTATTGTACGCCACATAACTCTTTCTATTTACCAAACAAGATTTTAAAAGACCTACCAAACTTGGAGAAAAACCATAATCTAGTTATTCAGTAAGATTCCACAGTTAATTGAATCAAAGGTCTTAGCAATGTCTGTAAAAACTATGTTAACCTGATCCTGGTGAAATACTAATATACTGAGTAATGTTAACAAGATTTGTGATAGTCTATCGTCCAGTCACAAAGCCATGTTGATCATTTGATAAGTGTTCACGAATATTAAAACAAATAGCACTATATAACAAATATTCAAACGCTTTTGTGAAGTATCTGCTTCCGGGCTTCCGGGCTGGAACCGCGTCACTGGTATAACTGCCGACGTTTCGTACCCACTCCTACGGGACATCTTCAGGGCTCAACTACTGCTAGAGCTACTGTTGAGCCCTGAAGATGTCTGATAGGAGTGGGTACGAAACGTCGGGCTGTCTTCCAGGCTGCAAGCCCAGACTCAGATAGTATGGACCACGACCGCGGAAGTCTACGTACCGGCTTTTGCAAAGTTTTTTAAAATACTTACAAACGTATACTGAACAGTAGAAAGCCTCGATGTAGCACCAATACATTCAAGGAATGCACGGCAAATTAGAAATAAGGTAGCTAATTCTCACAAACAAGATAATGAGTAATAATAGAAATCAACCCTTCGCTAACAATGGTTTCGAAACTTGACGATTTAAATTTCGAAAGTCCATTCAGGATTCAGGATCTCTTTTTAAGACTTTTTAAGTCACGAGTACGTAGCTGCGGTGGGGTCAGACAACCGCTCGGGGCCTCACAGCAACCCGTAAAAAAGTTAAGATAAAAAAGCGTGAGTATTATTATGATATACAGATGTACTTTACATTTTACTACTTTGCACAAAGAGCAAGGGGCTCACAAAGATCTGCCGCCCGGATCCTCGTAACCATTAGAACCGCTGCTGCGGACACCTCAATGGAAAAAAATTATAGTAAACATTAAAAAAGAACACTCGCCTTCACCAACTACTCAGTTGCGTTCATACAGATGAAAATTAAATTCGTATCTGCCAATTGACCATATTTTAATCAATCAGAAATATTTTCTAAAAGCTACATACAACATTTCACATGCACCAGCCAAATAAATAATATGTCTGTTTAACATTTTGCTATTTTATTGATCTACATATCTCTCAACTTCCGTATTCTTTATGTCTTTATTACAGACGCTGACGCTTTAATTTCAGTGCAACTTGCATACGACTGCTTTCAATAACAAAATATTTTCCTAAATATTTGAGTTATAATTATATATTGATAGTCAACTACTCTCTGTCTGCAGATAATTAGCATCCACAAGAAAGTCATAGAATTACAGCAAAAGAACAAAAACACTTGGTGACGAGATGGTGGCGTACATTAAAGTGGCATCTACAATTAACAGTATGTACATGTAAATTTTATCGTATAAATTTTGACAACAGTACTTGTAAGCAACTAAATATAAATAAAATAAATGCTTTAGGAACAGAATGTTTGTTTCATTGAATTGTGATTTCGAAAAAATGTTTTCTTAAATAAAGCTGCATTATAAAGTGCAAATTTGAATTCAGGAAGGTTAATATGAAAGAAAGTTATCACTTGTGAGTAAATGATTGACCCAATGCTAACTTTATAAGCAACGCTAACATTATATTAATACAAGAACAAAAGATCACAGCAGAAATAGAAAGGAACAACCCTTGTTATCACAAAGAACCAATATTAATTCTATTATATTATTATGGGAAATACAGAGAATAAAAGTAAAAAATATCTGTTCTATTTTCAAAAAACAGAAGTGGAACGTTTAGAATACTAGCTCAAATGAAATTTGAAGAAAACTACGAGGGAGCGTTTTTATATTCGCGGAATGAGCGGGTTGTAAAAGGGTGAGTAGGCGCATTGGGGGCGTGGCCTGTGCAGCGACTCATGATTAGTATAAATACGAAGTTTCATTGTTATTAGACAGTTAGTCTTTGAGCTATCGTCAACCAAGTAACATAATCAGGAGTGAAAAGTGAAATATGGAAAAAATCGAATATCGTGCCGTTATAAAGTTCCTTACCAAGCAAGGAAAATCAGTCGCGACCATAATGAATGAGATGTCATTGGTTTACGGCGACTCTTGTCCAGGAAAAAACATGGTGTACAAGTGGCATAGTTTATTTAAACAAGGAAGGGAATCCCTTGAAGACGACCCGAGGCCGGGCAGGAGCATTGAGGTGACCACGCCAGCACTTATCCAAAAAGTTGAACAAATTGTACTCGAAGATGCTCGACTAAAGAAGAAACAACTCGCAGAAATGGTTGGAGTATCCGATACAACAATTTTTAAAATCCTACACGATCATCTCGGCATGTCTAAGGTCAGCGCAAGATGGGTGCCGAGAATGCTCACGCCGCCGCAAAAACAACAGCGCGTAGAGTGTTCGCGTGCATTTTTGGACCTCTGTAATGAAGACAAGGATGGTGTATTGAGTGGAATTGTTACTGGAGACGAAACTTGGGTTCATCATTATGAACCTGAGTCCAAACAAGACTCCATGCAGTGGCATAAAAAGGGCACAGCACCTCCCAAGAAATTTAAAGTGTCACAATCAGATTGAGAAACTCATGGCAACGGTATTTTGGGACTCGGAAGGAATATTGTTGATTGATTATAAAGATAAAGGTGTTTCTATAACCGGAGAATATTACGCTTCAATATTAGACCGACTAAAAGAAGCCATTAAAGAGAAAAGACGGGGAAAATTGACAAAAGGTGTTCTGCTTTTGCACGACAACGCGCCCGTCCACAAGATCCGCGTTGCGTTAGCTGCCCTGCATAAGGTGGGCTTCGAAATTGTGAATCACCCACCCTACAGCCCAGACCTGGCCCCGAGTGATTATTACCTGTTTCCGAAAATGAAAAAGGAGCTGCGGGGTAAAAAATTTACTGCCGATGATGAAGTCAAGGAGGCAGTTTCGGCGTATTTTGTAGATAAAGAGAAATCATTTTTTATGAGGGTATAAATAAATTAATTGAAAGATGTGAAAAATGTATCCGTCTTGCAGGTGAATATATTGAAAAAGAAAAATGATTTGGTTTTTTTATTTCCACCCCTTGTCCCCCATTCCGCGAATATAAAAACGCTCCCTCGTAAGTGAAAATTATAATCATGAATTGCATTTTTTAAATAAAAAACTAATCAATTTTTGCAAATAGTTATTACTATTGTTTTTATATTATATAAAACCAAGTTCTTCAACTTTATATAAAGATGTATAAAGTTTATAGTTGGTTCCCCATTATTATTTACGTTCTCTCTCTATATATATAGAGGTTCATGCGAATCTTTAATTTCTAGCATAAATTAAAGATTCGCATGAACCTCTACATGCGAATCTTTAATTTCTAGCATATTCAAAGAGTATATAAAATACACGCCACAATAAACAATGAGGATTAACATAATAATATGAGCGTGTTTCCATAAGTACCCGGCCTAAGCTAGAGATGGCGGTAGTTATTTGAAAAATATCACTGTTTTAGAAAGTACACAATCTACAAAGCATATGTTTCAAGTTTGAAGACGCCACGTTGTTTAGTATTTGTTTGGCAGCCATCAATAGTGAACGTTTTCAGTGAATTGGTAAACAATGGAGAAAATTGATCATCGTTACGTAATACAATATTAATATTTGAGTTGGGCCTCAGCCCAACCGATATAAAAGCTGAACTGGATTCTACACGGGGTGAGTCTGCCCCTTCGTTTACAACAGTGAAATATTGTGTAGCATAGTTTAAACGAAGCTGTACGAGCTGCCAAGACGAGCATCGCAGTGGTAGACCAAATGAGGTGATTACTCCCGAAATGGTTGCAATATTCATTTTCAAAGAGATAGTTAAAGAATCTTGTAATAAAAAAATTTACCTCTAAAATTATGGACAATTTTTCTTTTTTTCGATGTCATCCTAGACATAAACTCACCATTAACATAAATTAAAAATTAGCCAATTTTAAAACGAAAAAATTTCTTCGAACTAGTGGAGTAATCATTTTCAAGACAAGTTTTCTTATTCTGTTCCTATAATAGATTTATATTAACACAGCTTCCAACCAAATGAAATAAAATTCGTTGTCTCAATAGAATTAGTGTCAAAATTTTCTAGTAGGACAACTCACTAATATTTATGAATTTCCTAATATTCATCTATCGATCAACTATCATACATATATTTATTATTGGGGTCTTTTAAAATTCCTAATTTAGTACATTTGATTTACCGTAATTTGTGGTTATATGTTGAATAAAAATTAAGAATTCAGACACTAAAAATTGTATACCGCAAAGATTTATGTCAATTTTTGTAAGAAAAAAGTACATAAATATTAATAAGAGGATTTGTAAAAATTATGTGTTTGTTGTTATATATTGAAGAACTTGTGTTTGTATTCTCAAGAATACATTATTATTGATAATTTATTTATATTTTTTTCTCTGCAATACAATAAAGCCTACAAATTTGTAGTATTTTAAATATAATTTTTTTGCTATGGTAAAAGTTTAGATATTGTATGAGGGAGCCAGACACATATTTTCAATTTATTTATTTAATTTAACAATACAATTTGTTATGTTATTTAGTATATTTTAAAAATAGGATTCTGAAAACAATTGTTTGTTTTTAATCACTACCCGTGACTTATTACTAAATTATAGATTCTATTCTTCTTTTAATATTTATAAAATAAATTTCATTTTAGTCCTTGGCGCCATCTAACAATTATTCTACAAACTCTCCTAGATTACAATTCTAGTTTCTGAAAGCGTTATAATATGGAAAGATACTAATAGAAATTCAAACACTCTATTATAGATGGCGCCACAGTCTAATCCACATTTTTATTTTTCTTTACAATGAGATATATATTTTAAAAACTTATACGAATTGTTTTAATTTTTCTCTTATATCTACATATTACCGTATTATACCATAGTTAATTACAATTTATTTTTATTTCATTTACACTTCCGTATATGAATAAATAAAAATAAAGTAAAGCTATTATACTAATACCTTTAAGATTTTTCATTTATAATTTGTAGAAATTTTAACAAAATTGTTTGCAATATTTGTTTTTAGGAAGCAGCATTAATAAATTTTCTAATCAAAAAATATACCTCCAAAATTGTAAACAAGTAAATAATTGAGAATTTTGCTAATAGAACAACTCCCTAATATTTTGGAATTTTCTACCATTTGCCCACCCCAAGTTGAGTTTTTCCGCATTGGAAATTTGTATTGAAAAATGTAGAGCAATTAAAAATTCCATAATGGAAATTAATTCGAGGATACGCATGCGTTCTGTTATTCACCCTATAAATTTGTAATTTTAACTCGTTTTTTATAAATTATTACTATATTTTTAAACTCAGAATTTAAAACAATTTTAAATTCTCTAATCTTTAATTGTACAGTTGTGTTTTATGCACTCATATATTAATAATATCTCTTGGAGAAGAATATTGAAAATATAGCATCTTGTGCGTTAACAATCAACTATTAATATAAAATATAAACGTTGACTAATAAACCAAATTAAACCGTATCTAAAGAAATATTGATATTTATACCTGGATCCATATCATAAACACACAAATCTCATGTTACTTCTGGTTTTCTTCTACATTTTGCTCAAGGCCGTTGAATCTAGAACGGAGTTATTTGTGAACGAAACTTTTGGGTCGCGAGAAAATGGCAGAAACACATAACCTACCTGCATCAGACAATTTGAACACAAAAAACGGAAATTTTGTTTGCGGCGTTGTTGAAGGTAAATATATTTACAAGCAAATCATAATTTAGCTTTTCATAAGTACTGTCAACATATTAAAATCTTCCACACAATTATTTTTTAGTGGCTAAAGGGTGCGGAAATGTAACTGATACATGCAGATGTAAACAAAATAAATAACATGTAATCTTTTCTTTCTTATAGGATTTTATGGCAGGCCATGGACCACAGAACAAAGAAAAGATCTATTTCAAAAGTAGGTATTTTAATACGCCAAGTGTGATATCGTATAACTTATTTCTTTTTAGAATGAAGAAATGGGGTATGGATTCATATGTTTACGCCCCAAAGGATGATTATAAACATAGAGCATATTGGAGAGAATTATATACAGTAGAAGAAGCAGAACACTTAACTAGTTTAATTACTGCTGCTAGGGATCAAAATATAAGTTTTTATTATGCCTTGTCACCTGGTTTAGATATTACATATAGTAGTTCAAAAGAAATAACAGCACTAAAGAGAAAGCTTGAACAGGTAGCTCAGTTTGGTTGTACAGCATTTGCATTACTTTTTGATGATATAGAACCTGAAATGTCTGAAGCAGATAAAGAAGTTTTTCAGTCATTTGCTCATGCCCAAGTGTCTGTAACAAATGAAATATATCAACATTTAAGTCAACCACAATTCTTAGTTTGCCCTACACAATATTGTGCTACTCGAGCTGTACCTAATGTAACAAACTCGGAATACTTAAATACTTTAGGTTCAAAATTAGCTCAAGAAATTGATATAATGTGGACAGGATCCAAAGTTATATCTAGATTATTAACAAAAGAAGGTGTACAAGAAATAACAGATATTTTAAGGAGACCACCCGTTATTTGGGATAATTTACATGCTAATGATTATGATCAGAAACGCGTTTTTCTGGGACCTTATTCTGGACGTTCCCCTGATCTAATTCCTAAATTGAGGGGAGTTTTAACTAATCCTAATTGTGAATATGGCGCCAATTTTGTTGCTATACATACCTTAGCTCAATGGAGTCGTTGTAATGTTGATGGGCAACGAGACTTAACTTTAAGTAAGTAGTGAAAAAGGAAAGCCAAGTGATTCTGTATTTGTGTGTTTTATATAATTATTCAAACAATATAAACTTTGTCATATAATTACCAAAATGGAGGTTATGTTTTTTTTTAAATGAACTACAAATCCACTTTTTTTTTTTTAATAAACTTTATAATGCCCCTTTCATAGATGATGGCTAGTCTAAAATTGCTAAAAATGAATAATACTTAATACCTTTTGTGAGTGATTAATAAACACGTGCTTTTGTTGCAAAATGGAACACTTCTAATCAGGATTTGGAATTTTTAAATAAGTAAAAATTATATAACTTTTAATAACTGTTTCATTTCAGATGACACTGTATCTGCTGATATAAAATTAGAAACAGAGACTGAAGATGGCTTGTCTGGTGAAGACGTACCTACCACTCTTTCACCAAATATGTATCATCCGAGGCAAGCCCTTAGAAATGCTATAAGTGATTGGCTTCCAGAATTTTGCAAACATAAAACCGCTTGGGGTCCAATAGCAAAACCACAACCAGCTGTTGCCGTCATTCCAGTACCTATAATACCGTCAATAAATACTTGTATGAGTTTAACCACAACAACCACCACCAATTCTGTTGGAACAACACCAACACCTATGGTACAGACGAGTCAGCTTCAAGCTTTAGCAGAAGTTTGCAGTACTGTTAATGTAAGAATTTTATGATTTTATATACATTTAATTCAAAAGAAACCGAGATTCAGAAACCATAGATACCTTGACTTTTTTTTCATTTAAGGAAACTGTATTTTAGAAGTTCTGATATGTAATAATTTATAAAAAAAATATTTTTTTAAGGTAACAACAACAACAGATGCAATAGTTAATCCAATACCGACACCTGTAATGAATTCATTAGTATCAGAGACCAAAGTTATTTGCAACGAGACTATACCTAATCCAATAACACCAATACCCGTAAAATTATTAACAAGCGACGAATCAGCCCAACCTCTAACTGTTCTCAACGGGGCACACATCAAAATAGATAAAGAAAAAGAAATAATAAATTGTGATATTAAAGATAATAAAGAGGAGGAGGAGGAGTCCCAAAAAGTCGATATTTGCAAAGATGACGTGACGGGGAAGGAGGACAATAGTATGAATACGGATATAAGCAATGATTTAAGTAATGAATCGAGCCTTAGTCCATCTGAACCGATGGACTGCAATAGTACACCAAACATATCTCCAGCGCATGTCGCTAAATGTAATGGTTCGAATGAAGATGTCGCTATGAGTGAAACGGTAAGTTATTCTTCTATGCTCAAGCTACTAATAGGAAAAAGAATAACAAACAAGAAAGGGTCCAGACTAAGTCCGTGTAGTAATCTTGTTACTATTAAAAGTTCATTGTGTACTGTAAAGAGACATAATGGACAGCAAATAGATATTAAATTAGGTCTACAGGGAAGTGGTGGTAATTCATTATAAAAGGGGGTTTTGTTCTAAGGCAGAATATTACAAAGTCAAAAATAATTCTCTAATTTTCAGTACTGTTTAATGGGAAATATGTTTCTTTCACGCAATTTCACCTAAGAAAGCACAAGTTCTTCTTCTTCTTTTCCACTGGTGTATATTCTGTCATGTTACAATTGATTTTGTTTCATCTCGGAACACTTTACCTTTACTCTACGAGAATTGGCTGTAAAGTGAAGCCCTAATCTTTGGGAGTTGGTGTTTACTTATTTGCTATCATGGAAGTGCAATGTATTATAATAAATTGGTCTTTTAATAATAATATTGCTACAAACGGCTTAAACCATATCATGTAACACTAAGTAAGTCTTACAATAGAACTCAAACTATTGTGGGATTATATACCGGCTGCGCCAGATAGTGTACTGACCATCATGACCTCGGAAACAGTAAGAGATAGAGAATTGGTTAAATTAGACCAAAAGTGCGTGATGTTAAGGCCTACAAGACAAAGTTTTGAGTATCAATCATTAGTTCTTCCTTTATAGCACACATATCGTTCACACACAAGTTTTTGTCTTTAAACTAATAGTCTGGGACTGTCTGTACATATACTGGGTCGTGACCCATCTTACAACGCTAGTTCATTTTGGCAATCATTGTCAATCTAACTTTATTCATTGCCATATAACAGCTGACATTTCTAATTTCATGGAAAAAATTTAATGATTTTGTTGTGTTTAAAATGTTGAAAATAGAAGACCAAGTTGTGAATTTTTGTCATATTTTCCCTTTTACTTCCATAAGAGGAAGAATGCTTGTGAAAAATTGCGTAAAATTTACGATTACAGAGAAAGTCAATGCAAACGATGGCTCACGAAACTTCCCTCGGCCAGGGAATCCCGTGGCCACAAAGTAAAAGCGTTAATTGAGTTAAACTCGCGGCATACGATACGAGAGATTGCAGAAATGGACTTGGTCCTGACCTCAAGGTTCACTTCATGGAAATCAGAAGGTTATGCTCTCACTGTGGTAGGATGTTAGTGTTGTGTTTTTCAAGCTCTTACCAAGGCAGTGATTGGTAGACTTTAGCAGCAAGTGGTGAATATGTGTGCACGTGTCTACCATGTCAGTCAGGTGCTATCATAGCATCGAGTGAAGAACAGCACGGATTCGTTATTAAGATTTATCTTAGAAATGGCGACCACAACACAACGCTTATTTCGTAGACAATTTAGGCTCTGTCGACATGCTAAAGTTCCTGACAGGAAAACCATTTTGTTATGAGCAGAAAGTATTCTACTTTAAAAACGAAGCCTCGCGAATGCCGAAGATCTGTGCAGTGAGACAAGTCATTCCATAATCTCCTCAGCGTTTAATGCGTGACAATGCATTTGCTATGGGATTAAGCAATCACATTGTAAAGATAATTTTGCACAAAGAAATAAAGTTCCATTCTTTGAAAATGGCGGCGTGCAAAAATTCAATGAATGTGATTGTGTCAACTGTAGAGTATTTTGTAAGACTATTTTGGAAACCGTTCCAACTGATGGCAATCACACGAAACTTATTTTTACCAATCAAGCAACGTTAATAAATAAAACTTTCGGTACTGAGTCGAAACTAATCCTCAACAGCTCCATCAGCGACTTCTCGAAATTATAAATCCATACTTTTTGAACGAATCCATCATCTAGAAACGTCCAGAACTTGTTAATTGTAAAGAAGTATTTCACCCCAATAACACGAGTTTACACAAAAGATTGATTGCCCATAAAAGATTATTGGATCTTGGATGAAATATATTGACACACTTACCAAATTTGATAGGCGCCGGACCTCGCGCTTTCAAACTTCTTTCGTTCCAAATCACCTTACATGCTGTAATATTCGACGTGAAACAGCACACCAGTAAATCTGGCTTGTAAACTTTCGCGGTCGTTGTCCATGGTTACTTTATTTTAACTGCCGAGTTGAAACCTCGTCCTCGGTTCTTTCTTCTTCTGTCGACGATTCGTTTTACCATGTATGAGCCATCTTCAGGGCTTAACTGCTAATATATATACACTGAAACAGTTTTAATGCAATAACGATAGCAGTAACAACAGTTAAATCGTAAAGATGTCTTATGCAAGTTAAAACGAAGCGTCGGCAGCAGAAATACGGATGCGAGCCAAGATAAAGTACTGTGGTAAAGTTTTTCGCTAAGATCGTACCAACGAAGAATTATGAATTCACCTAAAGATGACAAAAGGTAATCGAAGGAAAGGGACATTATATAATTGATTGATCTGATGATATTTACAATATTTTTTAAGGTGGCCCCAATTTAATGACTTTATTGACAAGCGCATATACGTATTTCCGAACTCAGTAAAATATTTAAGAATAACTCGGCGATTTATTATATATTGAAACGCTTAATTTTAGACAGTTTTACGATATCAGCTGTAATAAATTAAACCATAATATTTCTTCTGATTCTAATATAAAATATTTTTTGAACTATACCCTTCTTAAGTTTAAAATCCTAAACATTTTTAAAACTAAATTTCAGGCATCAAGTGGAAGTATGCAAATTGAACCCAATGATCATACCACAATGCAGGTTGAAAACCATGATGAAAAAAAGTAAGTTTCGCAATTTAAATTTTCCAATACACCATTATATCTTGACTTATATGCATTACAGAAAGGACTGTGAACTAACTGTAGATGATCTGTCTTTGTTGTGCGATTTATTTTACTTACCATTCGAGCATGGAGGACAAGGTTTGCAATTACTACAAGAATTTAATTGGCTTAAATCTAACGCTCACTTGGTAGTGTCTCCGAAACAGATTCAGGATAAAACTAATCCAGAGGTTTAGTAAAGTTTGACTAAGCTGATGCTTATATTTCATAATTACTTTGTAGGTACAAGAATGGTTTCTAAGAGCGGAGAAAATGAACGAAATAACGGAAGCGGTGAATAGATTGTTTCAACATTTAACGGCATGCAATAATAGAGAATTACTCTATGACTTGTATTCATACGTTTGGGATATAAGAGGAGTTATATCGCTGCTAAATTCGTACATTAAATGGTTAGGTACGTGGCTTATTTGTCAGCAAAAAACTGCCTTGTTGAAAGAAAATTCTTGGGATTGTTTAAAAGAATCAGAATTTAAACCAAGGAAAATCTATTACTTTACTAGTGGCTTGCGTACACATATCTGATTAATTTTGTTGTTAATTTTTATTTTAACTCTTAAGAAATTCAAGCAAAATTCTTTATTATAGGTGCAGCTACAGATATTTTCTATTTTTCTCTTAGCTTTTTTACAGGTTATCTCCAGGATATGCAATATGCGTAATTGTAGAAACGCTAGGGTGTAAATTGCGATGGTGAAGTAATAGATTTTACCGTTTTTGATATTATTTTCTAATCAGCATTGTCAGTTTCAACATATAAATATTTGTAAACAATTATTTGGACATGTTATCGAAAGAGAAACAAATATTTTGGCATCAGTAGAATTATAAAATGAATCATATTTTAACATTATTAAACTAATATTAAAGAAATATATATCTACGACATGTTTTTAAAACAAGGAACGGGAAGGAATATGTATTTCGTGACAATAAAACCTATCATCAAGTAAATGTATATATTTTTAAGCCAAATTTTGCACAAATGGTTACGTTGTTGTGAATAATAAATTATTTAAAAAAGTAGCAAGAAAGCAATAAAACCTTTGTCTTGTTTTTTTTTACCAAAGTCTAACGAAAAAACTTTTTTTTTCTTTATTTTGCATCAGTTTCGTTTGGTTATTCAATTGTAACAATCTATAGTTGTGAATTAATGTATTAAAATTCCATGAGTTCGAAGACTTAACAAACTGTCCCCAGTTAAACGGTTTTGAATGAGATCGTATCATTGAACTACATGAAGTAGATATTGCAGTTCATAAAAGCGATAGGCGAATGCCATATTAAAGAAATATTGCTACAGTTATTCGTTGCTCGAGAGATTGACTTGAAAAAGGTAGTCATCATGAAAGAAGCTTTGGACAATCTAGAAGAACCACAGAATAGGAAGAGAGACGACTAAGATTGCTTACTATTGAGGATTGGCATACTACCTCAAAGTCTATGGGAAATGTTTTTTTTGTCAGACATAAGCCGTAGAATCCGTTCCATATATCGACGTATTCGTTCGTTTGGGTTGATTTTCTATCTTCCAAGACTAATGTTGCCTCTCACTGGTCGGTATCGTGTTCTTAGATTAGAATGGTGTGATGTGTGTAGATTGAAATGAAAATTGAAATATCGTTTTTTCAGATGAATCTCATTTTTATTTACGGACCTATTGTGGTTGTAGATAAGTCCAACGTCAAAAAGAAGAAGAAAGGCAGTTTTTTGAAATTTTCCCTAGAACGTGAGACTGCACTTACTAGAGGATTGGTGGTTTGGCGTGATATTAACATAGAAAATTGGACTCGTTTGCAAAGTCCTGGAACTATTGGCTTTATCATACACCCACAGCTAAAGAATGTTACATTTCATCAGTATTTTCGATTGGCCTGCACGGTCGCCAGACCTATTGCTGGTATATGATAGATCAAGAAATTGGCATGCTTCATAACCCTCAAATGAACTTCCAACAGTTACATCATGCCCTATAAGTTGCTCGTAATGAGTTTCTATAGGTGTCCTTAGATTTGCTCAAAAAGAAAAAGAAAGACAGTTTTTTGAAATTTACCCTAGAGCGTAAGATTGCACTTACTAGAGGATTGGTGGTTTGGAGTGAAATTAACATAGAAAATAGGACTCGTTTGCTAAGTCCTGGAACTATTAGTGTTATTATACATCTAAAGAATGTTACACATTTCATCAGTATCTTTAATTGGCCTGAACGGTCGCCAGACCTATTTGCCCACAGAATGTCTAGTATATGATAGGTTGAAGAATTGTTATGCTTAATACTTCATAACCCTCAAATGAACAACAGCTACATCATGCCCTACAAGTTGCTTGGAATAAGCTTCTACAGGTATCCTTAGATTTGCTTATTAGAAGCATATCCGGACGAATGGCAGAATGAATGAGTGTGGAGTGGCATTTGATTAAATTTTCTCTATAAAGACTACAAATTTTCAATGAAAACTTGATCATTCACCACACTGTAGACATTTATACAAATTTAGCTTAAAAATATATACTCTTACTGAGTGATATGTTTTTTGTCATGTATTATATCTATGACTTTCAATTATAAATCGTTTAGGAGCAAAAACTTTGTCCACATTTTATTTCCTTAGCATTCTGGTAGTATATATTTAGAATTTCCTTTTTCTTCAGGATTAGAAAAAGGAAAACCAAAGACATAAAATTTGGTTTTCCGTTTCTTCTTTTGATTTTTACTTTTGCTTCCCATATTCATACCAATTTACATTATTTTGAAGTGTTCAAATCACTATCGTCGTTTTGATAACATGGTTCACTTCACAAGTCTCTTTCGATCCCGATGTCCCTGGTTTTTTAGTGATTGATGTGGCAGTCAACTTCTACTATGACTGGCTAGGATAGAGCAAGAATTGCTTTGCATACAGTCTGTGTAAAAATTAAAAGACGTTGTTATATGAATGAAACGAATAAAATACTTATGCGCTGTATAATTAATAAAGAGTACAGTCTCGAGAACTATTGATTATGGCTTCACAGCGTTTCTTCATGCTAGCAACTAAATTTTCTGCGTAGCTGACTGGCAATTATCGAAAATATCTTTCTTATATGCCAAGAAAGTTGCTTGATATTGAAGCTATGTTGACTGTGAAGCTTGCTTCTGCTTTACGATACCAAACACATTTTCTTTTGGGTTTGCGTCCGGACTTTGCGAAGATATATATAGTATGGATATCGTTTGCATCTTTCTATTCAATACAATCTACTGCGGTGTTTCCGATCGTTCTCCTGCAATGCCAAAATGGTATATTTTGGCATATCACTAGCACTTTTCCACGAAGGGTAGAAGTCCATTTTGATACAATTTTACCATTCCACGTGAGTCCAAAGTTTCTGTAAATACGTATAACGATCCGAAACCACACATGCCGAAGCACTCCCACATACATATGCACCTTAACTGGATGCATTACACTGCGATTAACAATCCTGTTTGTGTCACAAGATCAAGCTTTCTTTCTAAGCGTCCAAACCCAAAAAGAAGATTCATTGAAAAACCAATATCGCTCAATGTTATTACGAG
Organism: Dermolepida albohirtum; assembly: GCA_031893035.1. Lineage (NCBI taxonomy): Eukaryota > Metazoa > Arthropoda > Insecta > Coleoptera > Scarabaeidae > Dermolepida > Dermolepida albohirtum. Next base: position 56,634 of record JAVIWB010004910.1, on the reverse strand, counting down.
CCCAGCCAAGACTTTTTGCGGTGATTTGCTGACAATGGTTCTATTATCGTACTGCAATATTTCAAATTATATCCGTGTACTTTTATATTCTTCTTCCGCGATTCTGCTTATCTGTTATACAATGTTAATTCAGGTTTTTTAAAGAGCAAAATAATGGCTATGTTTTGCCTCGATATGGTTACTCGTAATCTCTCCTGACCTGGAATGTAATCTACTGACTTGGTTGTTTTATGTCGATTAATCTGCAACTTTACGAATTCCGTGTACTTGCGTAGATATCTTGCAGCGGCAGTTATGGACATTTTTGCCTTTTTCGGGTGCATGCACAAAATACCTCTTCAAAGCGTTTTGCATGTGCACTACTCGTTTTAACAAAGGAGAACGTCTATGTCACAGAAGTACCAAGACTCAATACCCACACGATGCATCAGGAGGAAGGTCCCTCTACCGTACCACTCTGCCTGCTCTTCCGTCCTTTAACTTGTAATTTCTGTACAGACTATATGGGTAGCTTTGTTTTTTGACTTTTTTACTTACTCATTTCATTCTCTATTTATTCTTTTCTTTATTGGTCACAATTATCATTTTTGTTTCGTTTGAGTTAATTTTCAAGTTTCTCCTCTTTAGACCTCCTGTCGATGCGTAGATTAACCCATTCACCTACAATATTGCGTAAGGCTCGTGGTAGGGAAATGGGATCAAGCATTAATATCATAAGCCGTTATAAGTCGATTGAGACAAACTTAAACAACACTTGTCAGACTCGTTTTAATTTTTCCGACGTCTTTTTGTTTCACTAAAGTGTCAATCGCACGTCTAAATACATTTTCTTAAACGTATTAGAAAAACACTTCTAAAATCGCTGATAAAGACAGTCAGAGTTGTACTAATATTGCAAATAATGATGTACTAGATATTTTTAATAGTGGATTTTTATTTTATTTGCTGTTTATAGCACACACCATATAAACTTAAATCGTAAGGTAAGGAATTAAGTAATCTGCAAAAGCATACTGATAGGCAAAGTGGCATTAATTTTTTATATATTCTAAGCGATTCTTACATTAAAGCTTTTACATCATCCACAACTAGAATAACTTATTATATCTGCCTGTCCAAGTCCTTCATTTATATCCAAAGTCTCAGATTCAGATTGCATATCACTTTCCTCGCTTTAGTTTTTTCTTGTTATATAATCCATCGCAGCCTTTTTATTAGTTTCAGGTCGATATTTCTTTGATTGAAATCTTTCTTATAGCTTTTTATAATATTTTATCACATGCTTTTTCAAGTTATGAAATGCTAAGTACAATTCCGTTTTCTCTTCTTGTTTTCTTTTCCTATTTTGCATATTATTGTTATATGAAAAACTAGATTTGTTTTTTTTTTAAAGATTTTAACTATTAAATATAGTTATTAACAACCACGATCACTATCATCGCTTATTTTATTTACCAATAATGGAAATATATAACATAAAATGGTATTTCAAAATAAAAATTTAACGTTTTAACTAATTATTATCTCAGCAGTATCACACGTTTGTGTATTTATTGCAAATTTAATCATACTACCAAAACATTTGTTTTTCAATATTTGTTTAACAATTAAAATGCAATAAACTTTTTAATGTCGCTTATTTTTTTACAAGAAAGAGACAAATTATTTGAATACTATTTGTTACTTAATTGTAATAAAATTAAGATCGTTCCTCTATTAATTTTTCACTAGAAATAAACCACAAAATCAAAACAAGTAATAATTCCACGAAGACGGACCAGTGTAGTAAAGATGGTTGATTTTGCTGCCGCTCAGTAGCTTGCCTGGTACAAGTTCGGATGATGGTGTTATATATTTGAATCGATCCCAACGTCTTGCTTGTTGAGTATGTTCGAAAATGTATAGGTGAACATCTACCTCAAAAAGGGCAAACGAAGTTAAGAAGTACATATATTGCATATATATTATTAATATGCAGATTTGGTATATACTGTTGCGCTAGGTGCAATTGTAATCGTTCAACACAAAAAGTCCAGTATGGTTTATCATTTTTAAATATTCTTTGTATCTCTTCATTTCCAAGTTAAATTTATAATCCCGTTCTTCGAAAACTATAAGGTTAATATTGCAAGCATCATCTTTTATGGAACTGCTATGGTATATTAAATCAGGGCACCGGTGTACTCTGTACAGCAACACTCAATCAAAATAATAATAATAATCCATGAGCTATTATTACTCTCAGTCCCGTGATGCGGCTCAAGATCTTAGTCTGCCAGTATTCGGTTAAATAAGAAATGGAAGCCATTAGAAACCGTCCGAGACAGCATGCCATCGGGACCCGAGACTCTTACCTTGATAAATCAGTAACACACAGCCAGAAAGTTTATGGCTACTGTCTTTTGGAACTGCAGCGTGGTTCTTTTCATCGATTACCTTCAAAAAGGTAAATCAGTATTAAGTGAATACTTCATTCCTATTAAATGATTCGCTTATTGAAGAGATGGGTGCTTGTTCTTTAGGATAATACACGTGATCACGCTTTAATTGTTTCAATGACAAAAATTCATGAACTACATTTCGAATAGCGCCAGATTTGGTCCGCCCCTGGCTCGGCGACAAGAGATTGACTTAAAGGAAGAGACAATCACTGAAATCAATGCATACTTCAAATAACTTTGATAGATCGTTTTTCTGAAGGAATTAAAAGATTAAAATATCGGTAGAACAAATACGAGTTTCAAAAAGAATAAGTAAAATAATATTTGCCAAAAAGTTTATATTTTCTTATGTAAGCTTACGAATTATTATTCTGTTCTCGTACTGTTAGAAGTGTAGGAAAGTCGAACATTTATTATAACTCTTTATTTCATATTAACTTTAAGAAAAGCAAACATTAATAAAGTATATAGCTGAACTTAAAATTTCCATTTTTAAAAGTTTATTCAGATGTTGAAAAAAAATATCGAAATTTTCATTTGCAATTTTCTGTTCAGACATATTAAGCTACTGCTTAGTTTTCTTATAGCCAAATCCATAGAGTACAATACGATCCAAGTAAGTAAAAACATCAATTATTGGTTCTATCACAATATTAGTTTGTAAAAAGGCCCGATATAAAAGCTTTGTTCTTGACGATTTGCTTCTTTATTTCTCAATTCTTACATACGACAAAATACTTACAGGACTGCTTTCATCTAAGTTTTCATTTAAATTGAAATATATAGGAGAAATGAGACATCTAATATTAACTCAATTTTCGCCTTTGCATTTATAAAAATCAAAAATAATGTTGAAAAAAACGAATTCAGAATTTAAAGTCGCTTTACAATAAGGAGTACTCGGCTAGAGTAAGAAAGTTTGTCTATATTCACATTCGCAAAAGTTCAGGTGCTGACGTAAAAATAGCCATATATATTTTGCCAACGGGACTATTTAATTAAGTAACTGAAAAGTTTGTCTGTTTGAAAAGCACGTGTTCTAAAATGGAGCAAGGAAACGCGATAAATCCATGGACAATACATTACCAGAGACGAATGATCCAGCTTAATCAAATAATGTCCTTATCTCAAGCACAATACTACAAAAATCAAGCAATCCTATTAGCTACAATTATTAAAAGCAAATCCTAACTATCATCTTCAGAATAATAATGCCATAAATGAAATCTATAGATCAAATCAGGAATGTTTTCCGATCATGTGATCACTGTCGTATGAAGTAAGATGTCGACAGGAAATAAGAATGTCAATTTAAATAGTATATATTGCTGTCAGATGCGATAATGTACTATATACCTAACCTGGAAACTTATAAATAACAAATGTAAAAGCTGTCTACGTAGGTTACCTAAGTGTAAACTCACAAGGATGTTGAGATAAACATGATAAATTAGCTGTTAGAACAATAAAAAATAACAGCGGTAAAATACAAGGACTGTAACAACATTGGAACCGTAGAAGAGTTCATAAGTCAAAACAGTATTTTATCTGTATTATACGTGACACGTGTGCATAAAAGACATGCTCTGCGTACGTCTGCTTGCTGATTTCTTGACAAGACGTAGGGCGTAACTCTAGAAAAAGGTTTGCACCCTTGCTTTCTTCAACACATGTGACTACCGATGAATTAGACAAATGCTGGTATACGAGGTCTGATCAAAAAATAACCGTTTATTTCGTGAGTTACGTATGTTCGATTTTCGCATTATTATGTTGGTACACATGTCTGTTATATATGTTGGCAATATCAGCCATTTTGGATTGTCAGTTTGTTTTTGACAGATAAAAAGGTTAGTCGTGTTTTGGTTTGCTCTTTGATTTTTTACTATTCGAAAAAAAGGATCAAAGAATATGTATTAAATTTTGCGTTAAAAACGGAATAAAGTGCTCCAAGGCACTTGAAATGTTGACTGGCATTCGGCGAGTCCACTTTGTATCAAAAAAGTGTTTATAAGTGGTACAAGCGCTTTACAGAAGGCCGAGGAAATGCACGCCACGTTCGATCAAATGTGAAGGTTTTACTCACTATTTTCTTCGATTATAATGGCGTGGTGCATCATGAGTTCTTGCCAACAGGTCGTACGGTTAATAAGGAATACTACAAGGAAGTTATGCAACGTTTGCGTGAAGCAATACGGCTCAAACGATCGGAATTGTGGAAAAACAATCACCATGATAACGCACCAGGTCACACATCGATGCTTGTGTGTGAGTTTTTGGCCAAAAACAAAACCGTTATCATGTCTCAAACACCGTATTCACCGGACTTGGCCCCCGCTGACTTTTTCCTCTTCCCAAAACTGAAGACACCGATGAAAAGAAAGCGTTTTGCTACGATTGAGGAGATAAAAGAAAAATCGAAACAGGAGCTGTTGGCGATACCAAAAAGCGCGTTTCAGAAGTGTTACGAGGATTGGAAAAAACGCTGGCATAAGTGTATTATATCTGAGGGGGATTACTTTGAAGGGGACAAGATAGTTATTGATGAATAAATAAATACATTTGAAAAAATTGAAAATAACGGTTATTTTTTGATCAGACCTCGTATGTTCGTATTTTGCAGCGTTATTGATACACCAACAAACTTTGGTGGTTCCAACAATAGTTTCCAAATGATCAAATAAAAACGTCACATTGAAAAAAGTTGAAATCAATAGTTTATTTACTTGCCCTATATGAGTCTAGTGTAGATTACTAGATATTTAGTCACACATCGGATTCATTATATTCAAACTTCTTGAGATGATTAACAGAACAAATATGTATTAATCCAAAAACACAAATACTTTTTATTCATAATAAAATATTAAATAACACCTATGGTTTGTTCCGTTTTAATTGTTAATCATTTACCATCAAAACAATTTATACTCCTTAATTAATAAACCTATTTATTTTCTAAAGCTGGCGGCCAATTCCCTTCTTCAATGCCTTCGTTCACCCAGGGGACATACACATGTACGCATCCAGGAGAGATAGTTTTAAGGCTTCGCTTTTGCGTAAATTTTTGTACACAATATAATGGTAACATTAGCGTAGTGAAAAAACTTTATCAAATATATACTTGAGCGTAAATTGATTAGGTGTCAGGCGTAACTTTTTCTATTAACTATGTTAAATGATATAGATACAGTAGGAGTAGTTCTTCGGAGGTAAGTTGATCTAGTTAAATATGCAGGCAAGCGTAATATCTGTTTGGCGTAACTTTGGCATAGCGGCGATTGCGTTTTTAGTTTCCTTTCGGTCATTAATATCTCCTTTATGACTTCAGGGTTCTCGAAAGGATGGAAGGAGACTTTCATGAGCGGTGAGCAAGAACCTTGGGTGTTTCGCGGTGGCCTTACTGCTGATTTACAAGTGAGTTTACTTATCCAACCCAACAGTAATTTGTATTTTATAGTAAAAATATTAGATTATAGAAATATCAGTTTTTTGCTGCGAACTATTGTGCGATATTTGTGATGAAGGGGCAAATTTTTAATTTTTTCCCGTCAAATGATTCCAGTTAGTTAAGTGCCTATCTAATGAGCTTTTAAGTTCTTTTATTAAAGTATATTTAGTAGTATATATATATATAAGTGTTTCTTCTATAATTAACCATTCTAGAGTCATATTTTGGTACTTAAATTATGTTGATATTTTCTCTTGCAGAGGCTAATACCCGTAGATTCTGGGAATGATCTATTCGTTTACAAAGCACCAGACATTCCCACCTGTAAAGTGTATACTATTCGTCCCTACCTACCAACAGACGAAGCGCAAGTGTACGACGTCTGTAACAGAACGTGTAAAGACGGTTTAGAAGATTGTCTTCCATATCCCGACGACTTAAAGGACTTACAAGCGGATAGGATAGTGGGACCATATCTAATACTACATCCTGAATTCTGTATGGTAGTCGAGGACGATAGCGGCATAGTGGGTTACGCGTGCGCATCTCCGGATTACAAAAAGTTCAGAACAAAACAGGATCTGGCGTGGATACCGGAAATGTGCATTAAATACCCTCTAGATGAAAATCGGAAAGATATATCTAAGTACGCTAAAGAAAGTATTGAATATTTTCACACGTTTAAGGATGAAATATACGTAAGCAGTCCAACACACCCATCGAGTATGATTTGTAGTTTATTACCGTCTGTTTTGGATCAATCTGTTAGTAAGAGATTAGTTACTTGTCTTTTGGCAGCTTTGCGAGCAAATGGTAAGTTCATATTAATGTCTGTAGTTTTATTTTATTAAGTATACATTACTTTTAAACATCATATGGAATGTGCTAAATACTTACTTTTTGAATAAAAGAGTAAGCAATAGAAAATCTTGAACAATCAAGATAGTAACAGTTTACTTTATGTAAAATCCATTTCACTGTAACTAAATATGTTAATAGATTAATTTTCCTAATACTATTGAATGCTTACAGCGTATACAGTCTGTATAATAAGAAAGGCAAGCTAATATTTCTACCAAAACAAAAAGACTAGTACGAAAAAGACATCGTTACAAAGTACATCTTATAGGCTAACACGCTAATATTTAATATGGGATCCAGTCTTTAAAAACAGCCCCGGAGATTTCTCATACTTGCGACCAATATATATTTTCTTTATATTGCGAGATAATTGGAAAATTTTAAATAACGTGTCCCGTGAAGTTTCTACTTCATAAAAATCCAGTTTCAATCAGATTGGTGTTTGGCGACTGCGAATTAGTCTTCGCATTGATGCAATACCATTTGCAGTCTTGCATTCCCTGCGCAGTTTGCTTCGATGTTTTGCATCGTTGTTTTCTTGTAGAATCTACATTGTTATTTTTCAACTACGCTTTTGTCGGTTTTAGAAGTCTTGATCACTAAGGTTGATATATAACCCCTTTCGATATTAACTCTTGTAATTCTGTATACGCATTTCGACAACCAAATTGTTATCATCAGCAGATAACCGCAAAGTGTCACACCTGGTAAAGCACGGCGAAAAATTTACCAGGTGCGACACTTTGCGGTTATCTGCTGATGATGATAGCTTGGTTGTCAAAATGCGTATACAAAATTACAAAAGTTAATGTGGAAAGGGGTTATATATCAACCTTAGTGATTAAGTTAATCAACCACAGGCTCCATCAATTTCAACTAGAAGTCTTTTGAACAATTTTACCATTCGTTTCGTGTTTAAAGAATCGGTAAACACAGTTCCGAAACCCTGCATGCTAAAGTAACCTCAGATACGAACCCTCACAGAGTGTTCTACAGTGCACTGTGCAACATGTTTACTTTCTTTTAGTAAGCTTTTACCAGCCCATCCAAATTTACAATCGCCGTCGCTGTAGGATGCTTCGTTTCGGCGCTGCAGCTCCCTAGTGCTCGTGGAACACATGCTACACACAGGCAAACTCACACGAGAACTCATGCACAAACACTACGGCACTTAAATGCTCATTTTCTCGTAAACCGCTGCATTTAGCAATTTGCAGCTTAATTTACGTTTTCTTTTAGTAAACTTTGCCAGCCCATCCTAATCTGAAATCGCCGTTGCAGTAGGATTCGTCATTTCAACATTGCAGCTCCCTAATGCTCATGGAACACATGCTACAGACATATTTTTATATTATTTCAAGCAAACTTACGCCAATACACTCGTAAGCCCACACGCACAAACACTACGCGTACATGAACGCACATTTTCTCGGGAATAGCTGCAGTTAGCAACTAGCGGTTTAAACTACGATTGACATAAATCTTTAACATGTATTAAGAACAGGGTCGGCCTCCAGAGTAAGCCTCGTCAAACACCAAATTCCATTGACCTCTCCTTTGACTATTGTTTCTGTACGTATTTTTTTTTTTTTTTGATATAAAGCCAAAGGGTCACATTTCATTTTCAAATATTCACAAATATTTGTAGCACTGGTGTGAAATTAAACGTTTCAACAAACTATTAATGCAAATTTGTCTATTTTTATGACATTCTTAAACTGGTTTATATTGTGTTTCCTCACTTGCAATACAATCAATTAAATTGCCAATCTTTCAAACAAGTTTTATGCAGTGTCTAGATGAAAACTGAAATTTTATATAAAACAACTAATGAAAAAAATGCGCACGGTTGCACGGGATAAAAGCAAACAAACACTGATATATAATATTCTAGAAGTAGTTTTATACAATAACATTAGGTTTTGATTGAGACGCAAAATTTCAATGCATTTTTTATTTGTAGGTTCTTTCGGAGTACATGTTGTGATGAACACAAACGATAGCTACACTCACGCATTTTACGGAAAATTAGGTTTTGTAGAGAACACACATGAGGCCATAAAAGGAAAGATTGTGATGGGACGTACTTTTTAAATTTTATCATCAACCATTTCTTTTCTCATATTTTTTTTTAATTAAATTATTGACTGAATATTTTATAATCCTGTTTTCATTTTTCTTTTCCAAGCTTTCATTAATTACATTTAGTTGTGATATAAGTACATATACAAATATTTTTATACACTTCCACTTGTGTATATTTGTGTTGAAAATTTACTTTCTGTATAAATTATGTATCCTGAAATATGTATGAAATCAAAATGTATAAAACATAAATTTTATTTACGAAAATGTGTTTTATTTCCGCCCATCCATTTTGTACTGAATCGCACCTGTGTGAAGACGTGGTGAAAATTATTATTGTATTTGTAGAAAAGGGTATTTATTTTGAAGTGTGTACCTGTTCCATTTCTTGGAAAGATTAATACACCTGTCCTTGTCTCGCCTATGGAAATGCTGTCGGCAAGAGATATTCGGGCAATTTACCTCTTTCAATTTAAAAAGGGATTAAATGCAGCTGCAGCAACGCGAGAAATTAATCAGACGTTCGATGAAACCACGTGTAATGAACGCACATTACGGCGATGGCTTAAAAAATTCAGCGAGGGAAATTTTGATTTTGAAAATGAGCGTCGCGGATATGCGCGTAGCACTGTTAATGACGACGAGCTGCGTGTAGAAATTGAAAGTAATCCGTCGACAACAGTGCGTAGCCTTGCAGAAACATTGCAAAGTGAAGAAACTCGATCGATGGGTGCCGCACCAATTAACGGAAGCTAATAAGCTCCGTCGATTAGAGGTGGCTACCTCTTTGGCTAATCGACAGAAAGTTGAACCGTTTCTTCATCGAGTGGTAACGTGTGACGAAAAGTGGATACTTTATGATAATCGGAGACGGTCAGGACAATGATTTAATCGAGGTGAAGCACCAAGACAGCGTGCACGAGCATCACAGAAAGGGTATTATTCACTATTCATTTTTGCAACCTGGTGAAACCATCACGGCAGCGTCCTATTGTGCCGAACTGGAAACTATGCATGGAAAATTGGGCCACTTGCAGCCCTCACTAGTCAATAGACATGGACCCATACTTCTTCATGATAATGCAAGACCTCATGACACGACAGACAATCCAAAAACTTTCGGAATTTGGTTACGAAATTCTCCCTCACCCACCTTATTCACCTGACCTTTCGCCAACTGATTTTCATTTTTTCCGAAGTTTAGACAATCACTTAAAAAATAGGGACATCCCTGACCGGGAGTTTGTAGTAGCAGTGTTTGAGCAATGTGAGCCGTCATAACCTAGATTTCTTTTCAAAGGGAATTTTTCAGCTTCCAGGCCGTTGGCAACAAACTATTGATGTAAATGAAGACTATTTTGCAAAATAAATATTTATGTTTTTTTCAGTTTAGACTTTTTTTATTCCTTACAAAATCGGACATTTCATATGTAACAACCTGATAAAAAATATATCTTTGTTCTTCAAATTCTGTACCAAAATAAATTTAGAGAGTAAAATATACACACAAATTGGAGTTAAATTTGGACAAAAATGAACTAATTGAGTAGAATAGTGACAATTAAAAAAAAGTGTTCCTGATTAGTACACAAAAACACTATAAACATTGACATACCATGTATTTTATAATCATATCTTAATATTTGATATATCTATTTTGAAGGTGCAATTGATAACAGCTTCTATAAAACAATTAAAATGTTATTAGCGTTTCTTTTATCCTAAAATTACAAAGATAAAAGCTTATGCACTCTATCAGAGGTGACTCCACATATTCCTTATTAATTGAGTTTTTTTTCTTTACAAGTCAATCACTCAAGGATGACATGCAACACTTTTCCACATTAATTTTCGTATTCTGTATACCTATTTCGACCAACTAAGTTGTCATCATCAGCAGATAATTAAACAGTGTCGTACCTAGAAAACTACGGCAAAAAAACCTGCACGAAACAAATTCCGTAAACGATCTGTACCATCGAAAACCAAAACGCACACTGTATAGTCATTTCACATAATTTTAACAGGAATTGTATTCTAGTCTTAAATTATCCCGAAAAGAAAAGTACCCGCATGCATCCTTTGGGATAGTTTAGGATTAAAATACAATTTCTGTTGAAATGATGTGAAATGAATATACAGTGTGCGTTTTGGCTTTCGACAGTACAGATCGTGTATGGAACTTGTTTTGTGCGAGTTTCTTGCCGTAGTTTTCCAGGTGCGACACTGTTTAGTTATCTGCTGATGATGGCAACTTAGTTGTCCGAATACATATACAGAATACGAAAATTAATGTCGAAAGGGGTTATGTATCAACCTTAAGTGACTAAGTTAATCAACCACAGGCTCCATAAAAATTACCTTTACTACAAGGATTATTGACATTAATTATTAATTAATATTATATATATATATGAACATAATGTAAAATTCATAATAAGTAATAATAAAATTTTGAATAAAATAGATATTTCTGAATACTGCGTCGATCATAGACTTGTTAACTATTGACATATAGCTTACAGAGGACGATATTTTTTAAGACAATAATTCTGAATCTCATGGTATATTCAAAATTATATAGAAGTATAAATGAAGCACTAAAGAGCGCTATTTATTTTAATAATTTAGTAATATTACGTAAACATAAAAAGCAAAAACAAAACTTGTATATTGAACTCTCGAAACCCAGTGCAATATATTGCTACAATAGTTAGCAAATAGCGCCTCAAACTAATTGAAAAATTATTTTATAGGTACCAAATTTAAAATGTATACTTGTAATTTAGTAATTAGTCAATATGTATTGATAAAAATATTTTTTTCTAATACATATATTCCTAAAATGTATAATAATTTGTATTGTCGTGTATTATTAAATGATTACAAAAAGAAAAGAAAAATATGTGGCGCCCTCTCTGATATAGTAGTCGAATTTTTGTTTGTGTCTTACGATAGGAAAACTTTAAACTAGAATTGGGACCATTAACAGTTTGTATAATGATTATTACATGGCAGCACCAGATAAGCCAAAAAATGAATTTTTGTATGTCAAAAATTAGAATTTATTGAATTGCATTGTAATTAAAAAATATAAATAATTTAAAAGTATGTTAGGTTGATGAATTTATTATAATAAAATTATTAATAGACTCCTAAATTTTTATCCAGATACGGTTTTCTATCAGAAATTTATATGTATTGGAAACGCCTAAATAGAATTAATAGGAATAAATTTTAAATAGCCTACAAAATATCGTTTCGTATCGCTCGGTATGCGGGCAGCTTCAGTAACTCACAAAACAACAGTACTACTCTCTACGTGTCGTACTAGTTATCATTTACTTTGCTACTAGCACAGTTGATGTACAAAATAAAATTTCGTTTATGAACTATTGTCAGTTCTAAGTAATAAGGAAAGAACGACTTTTCGGACTAATGATGGTAGACCACAACGCTTCCTTCACAACCGAAAACTAAACTGGAAAGTGAAAGTGAAGAGGGTGATATTTAGCTGACTGAATGGGTGGAAAGCTGCTTGTATAAAATAATAGATAATACTTTTTTATTTAAATAAAAAACTAATAATGATAAATACCACTTTCTCCCAACATGGAACGCTCTTTTTGAGATGGCTATATTAAAATACCACCATGAAATATCATTATTTTAGAACTATGTATATGTATAACCGATATGAAATAGTAATATCTTCATTCCATTCACATGATATACACTTACTATTTATACATAATAAATTAGACATAATATTTCTATAAAGATGAATGCTTACTTACCCACGTATAAACACATACACTTCGCAATCTGTCAAATTAATTTCTAAAAATTTTAGAATCACAGTCAATTTCTTTTTTCAATACGATCACTTAAATGCTGGTATCTTTAAATATTGTAAATAATGTATGTACACAGTCTGCCGCAGAGAAAACCGAAATTTTTAAACTAGTAATTCTTAGTGGCGCCACCTATTAAAAAAAATATGCGTCGGTAAAGTAGATCTTTCATCAATGCTATGTTAATATATCACGACATTTACATCATTAGAAGTAGAGAAATTGGGCATAAAGTAAGGGAGTATATTTGGCATTGGTCGAAAAATGGATTTTCAACAAAGAGCAAATATCAAGGTCCGTTTTAAACTCGTTAAATCGTACTGAAACGTTTCATTTGATGAAACAAGTCTATACGTGTGATGCGTATTTATCACGTAGGAGTGTACGAGTGATATAAACGATTTAAAGACGAACATCCTGGCGTAACATGGAAGTTGTACGTGAATTTATCAGAAATGAGCCGAAATCCTCATTGCGATATGTGGGAATGGAATTAAATATTTCCAAAGATTCAATTCATCGCATTTTGAGACAGCATTTGGGACTGTTAAAGATTTATGCAAGATTTGTACCTCACTAGCTAACTGAATTCAACATTGCACAGACTTTACTTAAGACTCAAAAAAGGGCGAAAACTTCAGATAGTCTATTGGAACTGGCGATGAAACGTGGTGTTTTCAATATCATCCAGAGACGAAGTGTCAAAGCTCTAAATGGAAGCATCCAAGCAAAGAAAGACTGACAAAAAGCCGTTTGGCGAAGTCAAAAGTGAAGACAATGTTGATTTGTTTTTATGATTTGAAAGGCATCGCACACAAAGAGTCTTGGTGTTATGAAGCGTCTTTTAGCGCGTATTCGTTGTATGCGCTCTCAATATCATAAAATGATAGCTGGCATTTCTTACATGATAATGCACTATATCATCGCTTGACGCTTACCACTAGTTTTCTAACTACAAATGGCATTTTAACCATCAACCGTTCACCGTATTCACCAGATTTGGCCCACTGTGATTTCTATGTATTCTCCAAACTACATTTGCCGATGAAAGGACAGCGTTATGCAGACGTCCAAACCATTAAAAAGGCGTCGACATCGACCGTGAAGAACATCTCTTAAAAATTAACATGTTATTGAACTGTGCAAAACGTTGTATTGAAGCCGAAGGCGATTACATTGAATAAAATAAATGAATATTACCAAAATAGTAAGCTTTTTATTTTAAAAAAGTTCAGTTTTCTCTACAGCAGGCTGTGTATAATTGATCTATTAGAGAAACATATTATAGTTTATAAGCGTGAAATATTAATAAGTGTTAAAAATGTGATTGGATTTTTGAACTCTTTTCCAAACTTTAATTAAAATTGAGCTGGACTTGATGATAACAACAAACCCAGTAACTTTTATCAGCAAATATCAATCATTATACCACAAGAGATCGTACTTATATATAGACATACAAAGGGTACTAAGAAAGTTTTGCAAATATTGGGTGCAGGCTTTGGCGCGGTGAGCTGGAGCATTATCGTGATGGAGGAAGCAGGTGTCCATTATTGACTTTAGCCGTAGGTTCTTCATAGATCCAATGACTTTAAGCAGGCACTGTTCAGTATACCACTTATATATGACAGTCTTCTGTGTGTCCAAAACGACGCGTTCCACAATTCCACTCGATATGAAAAATACAGCTATCATTTTCTTCTTTACAGATCGGGATTTTCTGACAACTACGGGTGTGTTCTCATTATCAAAGACCCAAACTTTGTTTCGAGCTTTGGTCGGCACATCGTAATAGTACAGTCAAGTCCCGTCACCTGTCACGATGTTGTTCACATAACGGAATTCGTCCCTTATTAAACTTTTTTTAGCATCTCCCGACACCAAGTCACACGTCGTGTCATCTGCTCTTCAGTCAGTCGATGTGGCACCCAGAGAGATCAAAGTTTCTTCACGTACAAATGATCAGGCAGAATCGAACGAATTGCTGGTGCATTTAGGCCTGAAGTACCCTCTATCTGTTGGTAGGTCACTCACCTGTCCTCGCCAAGCATTTTCCTCACAGTAGTAATGTTTTCTTCCGTAACCGACGTTCGTGGCCTTTCTGGCCTCTCGGCATCCTCCACAGTTAAATTTCCCCTTTGGATTTCTCTATATCATCTGAATATTGTTGTGCGATGTGGACAAACATCGCCTAGTGCAGGAGTCATTTCTTCGAAGCACTGGTCTATGTTTAAACCCCGCACGAAATTATAGCGCAAAACTGCCCTTATCTCATTTCGTGACCACGATGCCTTCGCAAGCTCTTTACAATCTCACTGTTGAGCCCATCGACATGGTGCGGCGGCTACTATGCACGTATGAACATGTCTCAACATGCAGCAACAAACAGCTCCCTACGATTCATTGTTGCGTCATATTGCGAAACTTTCCTAATACCCTGTATTCACTAACATAAAGAAAACACATTTAAAAAAATTTTTCTATAAAACAATATTTATTATTAAAAATATCGGCACAATTATAAATGCATACATCAGATTCAAATAAAATTCATCTTTCACTACTACATAAATAAATTACTTCATATGAGATAACAAATAAGAGCACGTTCTTAAATGCAGTTATCAATGCTTATTTCCAAGGCAAATGACGTCCTAGTCAGTAAGAGAAATAATCGCAGTTTGGGAATGAGAAATGTTAAATATACTTTCTGTAACCTTTTAGTTTATCGTTTTGGTCATCGAGTTTGTTCGTTTCTGTCTTTTTAAATGGATGACTAAATTGAAAAATATCCTTTCGACGTTTTTAAAAACGTGCTATAGCGTACATCGTATCAAGAAAAAAAAACAAAAGGAAAACATTTCCTACGGTTTATTCGCATCGCCTCGTCCTTTATTTTTCGAAGGACTTCTGCAGCAATTTGCAAGGAATGCCAAACATGTTACAATAAAACAAACAGCGTAGAATACTACCATGGCGACCGGCGCATTTCCATAATCATAAAATTCTTGATTTTGATAATAATATCCGTAGTTAACTAAAACCTGTGTCCCGTTAGGAGGAGGACATGATGGTTGCATGATAATATCTTGTCGTTGTATCTGTAACAACAAATTATAATATAAATTGATTTATATATAAATACTTTAAATATTTTAAGAATAAATCCTTATTACGAGGTGCGATATAAATGTCCCCCGGACTGACGCTTTAAGCAGAGAATTCAAAAAAATACTGGCGCGCACAGAGAAATGGTGGAAAGTACACTACCTACTATTAGTGTTTTCCTACCCAGAAACTAAGAGGAAAAACAAGTGTAAGAGTTACAGCAAAATTAAAATTTTATACGAAATGTTTCTAAATCTTAAAGAAGTAGTATTCAAACAAATTTAATAAATATTCTTTTAAATTCCTTTCAATTTTTGATTTGTCGATTTGACCATCTTCAGCTTTCATTGCTGCCTTAAACAACCGCGGCATCCCCTCTAGTAATTTTGCCAGTGTTTCCGATTCTATTTTTGACGCATCCTGTAGTTGGCGTTCCCTAATTTCAAAATAGTCTCTGAAAGAATTGAATAATTTTTGGAAATTTGCTCAATTTGAATATGAAATCAGCCACTGACTTACTGAAATTGCTTGAGCATCTTGCAGATTTAAATTTAAGATACAAGGTTTAATGATGTGTAAAAATTTCTCATAATATAAAACAGCTTTAAGCCACGTTCCCCATAACGTCCATACCGGCTGTGGTGGCTGAGGAATGTTCGATCAAGCCTGTTTAAACTCACGAATGCATTTTGGAGACTTAATAAAAACTTTTTTGGTAGAAACTATAAATTGGTCTACTTTTGGATAACTGTTTCTAATTAATCAGCTACAAGATGAAATGCATGGAGGAAACAGGTTACATGAAGCAATTCAGAATAATATTGTTTTAATAATTTTCCAGCTTTAACCATAATCGAACCCCTATCTCTGACCAATATTACAAGTTGGGTTGTCGATATATTGAACTTCCCAAAGGCATGTTTTATAGTTTCTACTATCCTTTCCGCGTTTGTCTTCTGTAATATTCTACAAGGTAAAAGAAGAGACAAGGAAATCTCGCCGCTTTTTAAGTGCGCCCTAAGACATTTAAAATACTATTTTTTCTTGTATCCGCTGTTTCATCTACCGTCGGCTATATTTTGATCTTTTAACTCTGCTTTTGATCCGTAATCGTGTTTTTCACCCGTGGAAAATTATACTGTACTTCGTACGTATTTCTCCCAAAAGTTTCGAAATTCTTCATCGTCTACAATATTTTGTGGAATGTTGCACACACTTAACATAAAAATAAAGTCATATAGAAATTTATAATACAGTACATCACGTTGCGCATTTAACCGGTGTTGTTTGCTATTAACATGTCTTTTACACAATAATATTCTACGGTAAAATGTTGATATTGCTAACAATACGTTTAATAATAGTGTCAGTGTATTCTAATGTCGAAAATTAGTTAAGAAATCTATTAACACTCGTCGAACATAGCAAAGAACGCCGTTAATTCGCCATCATCAATCTAATCCGGCATTGATACACATACCATACGCATATGAGCATATGAATCTCGACTTCAGGTATATCCGATCGCTTCCGAAATATATCATCGCCGCCACTAAGTGCGCACTCGTTTTTGCAGGCTTATTAATCACTCATAGTTAGCTCTTAGAGTCTCTTCGATTAAATTCTTATTTTGACAGTTGACATATCTTTAATATTTTTCAGTACCGCCAACTTTATAAAAAAATCACAGTTTTGTAACACTCCCACACTGAAGCAATGTAAAGGTTTGGTTTAAAATTAACAAGATGAACTTTACCTGTTTATTTCTACAGTGTACTGTTGAAAAACTGCTAACCACTGCTTCGGGCGACAGTTCCCTATTAAGTAGATACGAAAATAGCCATACATTTGGGCTGATGTATTCAAGCCATTTTGTGTAAAATGCGGCGTCTTTGTAATGGATCACGTAACCATTCGCAAAGAAGAACATCATGAGGATGATGGACGATAAAAACGTCGCCGTATTCGACAGTGGTATTAAATATATAAATGTGATAATAAATATTTGTACACAACTCAAATAAAGTAACATTACTCCTGAAATGAAATAAATATAGAATTCATATTTTTCATTAATTGAGTCATTATTTTACCTAAGTAAATATAAAAACCTTTATAATTACCAGTACTTTGCATATACAAACCGCTCATAGAATAACTTGGCACCAAATAAATTAGCCACACGAATAATGAAGGTAAAATATTTACAATCGTCTAAAAGAAACCACAATTATATAATACGAACAAGTATTATTTTGCGACTTTATGCGTACCTTTGTAATAATATAAGTAAACCTTCCATACAAGTCATCGCTTATATCTCTTTCTACAGTTTTCCTGTTTCTCCTGATCTCCATTAGCGTTAAAATAAGTAATATAGGCCAGATAACTATACACATCGTTGAATAATGATAACCTAGTCTATCATTTAAGTTTAGTTGCGGATCGGATGTTGGTATATCCCAAAAGAGAGCACCCATGATTAACGATAAACTAACGGATAATATTATCAAACTTAGCCAATTAAGGAATGTCTTAGGTTGTGTATATATGATAGCCTTCCTGTAAATATAATTTGACAAATATTGAAGTGTATAAATTATTAAGTATTGATGTATGTTTTGTAACAGCGAATCATGTAAAATGTATATCATAAAATAACTTAAATTGCAATATAAAAATAAAAATGTGAATGAAAATTTTGAATTTAAAGCTATATATAAGTTGCTCAAATTCTAAAGCATTGTAGCATCATGAAAGGTGTATTCCTTATGCAAAAGTATATAGACTGCGTTAACTTTCATTTTTGTCATTTTTATGTAGGCCAGAAATATTCGTGGAAGAGTGAGGGACGCTTAGGGTCTCTTTATCGCTATTTTATGTAATCCGTTGCAGTGATAAGAATAGAAGTACTAGTTCTCAAAAGTCAAGTTATTTATGTAATAGTCTTATTTCTAATATGATCGAAATTTTTGTAATTCCAATGAACATCTTTAAGAATGAAAAAAATTGATTTTATATACATATTTCGGACAAGACATGTTTCAAAAATAAATTAACCAACAAAGAAAATTAACAGTATGGCTTTGATGGTAATTTTTAGTCTTCGGCAGGGAAATTAAGAAATAAAACGTTTGGACAAGTTTACATTTAAATTGGTGAGTTTACAAACATTTGATTACAAGTCGTTATTTACCTCAACGACTAAAACAAAATTAAGTTTGCTTTGTGTATAGCAAAATAATGAGGGATAAAAATGGCATACTATCAAATAATCCCCAAAGAGCTGCTAAGTAACTTAAGTTCAGACTTAATCCAGGAGAGAATATGTTAACTATTTAGGAATCTGGTATAGGAACTATTCGTCATTCTTCCCTTTCTAGAAGCAAATTAATGTAGAAGAAAATAATTGCTCACAGCTTTTCTTGATTGATGGACATCCACTACATTATCCTAAGTTTGATGAACCTCATATTCCAATCGCCAAAATTAGTCAACTGGAATATGAGGTTCATCTTTGCCGACCATATATTTGTTACACATATATGACTCTTATCTAATTTCTCTGAATTGAATTGCAATTTATTCTTTTACCTATTAATAAATGAATCTCATTACTGGCCTTACTACTTATTTACGGATTATTTTATCTGAATCATTGAGTAATAGTTTCAATTTAAACACTAAAGTGTTTATTGTATCACAAGATAAAATCTGTTAGTAGTAGGTCGTAAATGTATATTTCTAATAATATCCACTAAAATGCTTTTTATTTTTCCAAAAACTTCCACATTTTAAATGAAAAAAAAAGATCCCAATAGAAACTTTATTGAAAACTGGACACTTTTCTCATCTGGAAATAGTAAGGAGAGAATGTGTCTCACGACAGACGATGGATGAGGTAGAGAAATTTGTTCAAGAAAACTTACATTTCACATCGATTAGGTGTACTCGTTGCCGAAGGATTAGAAACACAAAACGCGAAGATCGTATTATTATAAAAAAAAATGTGGAAAATCGACAGCGACTTCTTAAAGAAGTGCTAGGCAATGTATACGAAGACGATGTAAACATATTAGAACAAATATTAACGTCGCGGTTGTGCAAAGAAAAAATTTATAGTGCGCACCCTGAAAAAAAAACGAAATTGACAAAAATAAATAAAGAAAGCGAGCTTACAGTCAGCGAGGCAGCATAAAGACCTCACGGCTGATAACTGGAAGAGGTCATGCAGCATTAATTTCGCTTAAGTATTGAATAATTTTACACTTTATTGGTAAATTTGGAATCTAACTGAAAATATCTTTTTTAAGGATAGTGTTGAGTGATGAATCGTGGATAAAGGTAGAGACGATAAAAAAACTGCCTTGTTTCGATAGGAGAAGGCCGTCTGAACGTTCTCATGCAAATGTCATCGTCAAAACCATCGAATATTTCTCAGATATAGTGATTTGCTCCCGCATATCAGAAGACGGTTTTGGACCTGTTTATTTCATTACTGAAACGATAGATCAGTTTTGATTCCATATACTAATTCTTAAGGTCTTAGAGATGGGACACCATACCACAGGGCAAAATCTATTAAAACTTTATTTTTCGAAAAGAATTTGATGGTCTTGCGGTGGCCAATTGATTCTTTAAACCTAAACCCAATTGAAAACGTTTGTAATAGTCTAAAACAGATTGTTTATTCGTCTTGAAATTCAACATTACACATGCTCACATACTAAGGCAAAATATGAAAAATACCTTGAGAAATTATACAGATTTGCAAGAAGTTGCGGCATTCTAAACCCGAAGTACGCCGGAAAAAATTGCTGCCGTAAAGTGAAGCTAAACTTTAATTGAATATATAGGGTAGATAAATATTGTTCAGAAATTATTTTATTAAATTTATTATGAAAACTTAAATTTATTTGATAGTTCTAATTCGATTGCACGGTACTGTATATGTGTCTTAACTTCATGTGCTTTTTCTAAGTACATATTTTACAAGAGACTTAGTAGTATGGATACACTTATCTGGCAAGGCGAGAGGACTGATTCAGATATATAACACTAGTGGCGATCTCGTAAGGTTCTATACAGAATAAAGAAGAATGAAAGACTGTGAAAGTCCACGGATTTGCATCATTTCGGCAAATATTAACAAGAGCCTTAATTTAAAAAAGAATATCTCTGAAAACAATCTTCGACTCGAGAAAAAGGCCGTTTTCAGCAAAAGAAATCTCTAAGAAATGTATATATATTATCTAGAAAGAGGTATTAGAACATTGAAAATTACTAATTTTAATCAGTTAGAATTCATAACATTTCGCCAATACTTGTTTTCTATACCTACTGTGCCCTTAAAAGAGATCTGTGTAATATAAAACTTACGTAAATAAAACGAAAGCTTGAGACAAACAATTCGTTTTTCTAAATGTTAAAGGTAATGATGTCGGCAAGCCTGGATCACTCAAGGGTTCTTTTTTCTGCCTGAAAACGTCTGCTAACTGTTCTATTCTTTGAGAAGATTCCAGCATTGCTTCCGCTGAGAGATCGTCCAAAGTGACTAAATCCACTAAAAATTATACAATGCTATTGAATTGAATTAAATAAATTGTACTTAATTACAGTAATAGTCCGAGGGATTTTTAAATGACGGACAAGGGTAATCCACCATTGCGAAATATTGTAACATATCACGCCTCCTACCACTATACATCGTTCTACCAGCAGATATCAACAAAATTCTCGAAATCATTGTAAAAATTTCGTATGTAGGTGGATGCAATGTCAAAATTACTATGCGACCTAAAATAGAACGTAATCTAGACAATAAATATTAAAATTTTAGCTTATTTGTTGGCACCTACCTAAAGCGTTTCCACTACCACCACTAGCCCATTGTCTTAAGTACTCTACTAGGAAAAAGGTATCAAATATATCCATTCCTCGCGTAGGCTGATCTAATACCACAATGTCAGTATCTAGGAGCAGATGACAAGCTACGTTAAGTCGTCTTCTTTCTGAGATAGTCATGTTTGAAACTTTGGTGTCTCTAACTTGTTCCAAACCTAAGTCTTCTATCAGAACGTTTATCTACAAAGCAAAATCGTAAACGTTTTAAAGTTATTGTTCAAAATCACTCACTCTATCCATAGGATCGATTTTTAAATGTTCTAACTTCGGAGTGGGTTTCTTCAGGTCGTAATGGAACCTCATTGTTTGAAGTACAGTCATGTCTTTGCAAAGATGCGAATCGCTTTGTACATAAGCAACTCTGTTGCGAAGTGAGTGTTGCCGGACATCGTGTTGTCCATTAAGTACTACATCACCTACTAACGGCTTCGTTTTGCCGGATATAATATCTAAAATGGCGGTTCCTTCCTCTTCAGACGTTGCCATTATTGCCATTAGTTCACCACCTCTCACTTCAAAAGAGATATCGTTAAGAAGTAAATGTTGATTTTTGCGACAAAATGACGTTGATTTGGGTAGAATACCCAGTCCACATACCTATAAGTATGAAAATATCTAGAACTACTCGTACATGACCATAACGAAATGTAAATTGGCAAGCTATGATTCTCGCAATATATGCAAAGTAGAAGACTTGAAATTAGTAAATACCACTAATGTTGCATATAATGTATGTAGTGTACATATAGTAATTTGCATAAGTAAGTGACCACAAAAAATTCAATTCTTTAACAATATTGTTTCCATATTTAATATTAATCTACTATTACTCTCATAGTAAAGTTCTTGGAATTTAAAAGTTATTACTAAATGAAAGAGGAAGCAGTTCTCTTAGTTAATCATAGGGTAATCTGTCCCTTATTGATGGTTGTTATGTTGTGTTAGCTGCTTAAGGACAGTTTGTACGCGATGTGGGTTAGTATATCAATGGAATCGAAATAATCGATTTGGTGGGTAATAAAAAGGAGACGGGAAGTAAAAGAAGGTGTTTACGATTGACAGCCTTGCAAAATAGGACGAAGAATTCCTGTGCGTGCGTCTTTCTACTAGTCGATGTTATCTAATTAAATAAAGATGTTACAAGAAGGAAGTCATTACAACAAAAGGGTAAAAAACAGGAGGGAACATGCACAAATTCATTCCCATTAGAAATTGGATGAGTGGCGACGCGTACTTTTGTCAGATGAGCTCAAATTTGAAATGTTTGGATTCAAAAGGAAATAGTATGTTCGCAGAAGAGTTGTACGAGCGAGTATACAGTCTACAATAAAACAAGTATGAGGTTGCATATCGACGCAAAAAGTTGACCCAGTAATGAAATATAAAATAATTTAGAGATTCTGGAGCAGCATGGCATACAGCAGGAAGACAATTAATTGCAAATAACTACATTTTACAGTACGATAACGATCCGAAGCATACCGCTAGCATCTTTAAAAATTATTTAAATAAAAATCGGACAGCAAGGAGTTGCACAAACTTTAGTCTGGCTACCACAAAGTCCAGATTTAAATATTATCCAATATCTGTAGGATTGTTTAGATCGTACGAAGTTGAAAAGATCACCAACTAATACCAGTCAACTTTTTGATATCTTTTTGGTAGAATGGAATAACATTCTACAAGAATTTCTGACGAAACTGTTCGATAGTTCACCCAAACGCCTGAAAAGCGTAATGGCTCTAAAGGTAATTATACTAAATACTAGTAATACTATCTTTATTATTAATATTTTTCAGTTGTATGCAATTACTTTTTCGTATTATTAATATTAAAAGAATTTATATATAGAAGAAAGTTTCGTTTAGTTATTTTTTAAAAAAGATACAGAACGATGAATTTTCTATGATGGTCATTTACTAATGCACAACACTGTATATTACTTTCTCATTTTAACTACATTAAAAATATTTTAATTAATTCATTTTTAAATCAAATTTCCGCTGGTATTCTCTAAGATAAAACTTGCTTTACCTGTAAATGTGGATACATAAAAGCAGCAGGTACCTCCTCATCTGCACTTAAATAATCGCCACGAATAACTGAAGTACCCCGTCTAGACGTTGCCATTGATAAATGGCTTTCTGCTTTTGATAAAGGTCTCATAATATGACTGAAACGAAATATAGTACACTATTAAAACAGAGTAATCAACAATAGTCCGCTGCGTTAGAATACAGTAAAGATAATTCGTTTAAATTGATATATTTATTTTCTAGAATTCTTATGCAGAAAATAATGTTATACCTATGATCTACCACGTCATGATGTCCAAAGTCAGCCACACTATTTCTTCGGGGATCTCTTATTTGGCCAGACGTGTTGTGATAAGATCTTGTGTACTCTGCCGAAAGAAGATTCGCTTCTGATATGCTCTTGTTACGGTTCCAATTGGAATTGCTACTACCGATACCGCCTTGCTGGAGCGCTGCCAGAGGAACTCCTGGATGAGGCTATTAAATTGATTTATATTTAGATAAAAAATAATTTAAAAGGCTTTTTCTGTAAGCGAAAACAAAGTAGTACCCAAAGACATTAACAGGTCATCGTTCTTAATAATTGAACATTAACTGAACCAGTTTGCAACAAACTTTCGCCAAAAACCTCCACATCTATCCTTACAAAGTTCAAATAACTCAAGGGCTCCAGCAATGGGGAAAATTTACTTTTATTAAGCGACGAAAAATCAAATGCGAATTACAATCTTTTTTAAAATAATCATCTTGGGCGATGAAGTTCGTTTTCATCTGAATGTTTTGTTAATAAACAGAATTGTCAGATTTGTGTCAATCAAAATCCTCGTGCTATTCATGAAAACCCAATGCAAATTGTGGGCTGGAAGTGTAATTGGACCGTTCTTTTTTGAACATGAGCTTGGTGAAGCTTTAACTATAAATGGGATACGATACGTGGCATGATATCGAATTGTTCGTGGGATCAATCGGACGATACGAATCATGAAGAAATGTTGTTGCACCAGAATGGTGCCACAAGCTAAAAAGCAAATGAAACCATCCATTTATTAAAACGAAATTTTCCTTGTTCGATTTCCGGAAATTCTGGCGTTTATTGGCCACATAAATCTTGCGACTTGACGCCATGCGATTTTTTTCTCAGGAGTTTTGTGAAGTTCAAGGTCTGTGATAACAAACTACAAACAATTCCTGAACTGAAAACCCAAATCTAAGGTATTATTGTTGAAAGTGGGTCGACAGAAAAAGTATTCGAAAATTTGATCAAAAGAGTATGTCAGCACAGTTGAGGCCGTTTGGCGATCATATTTCATCATTATTTTAATATGTCTACTTTATAAATCAATAAAAACTCCTTAATTAAATAATAATTTTCTGGAACACCCTTATAGGTATGCATTCCACAGTTCGTAGCCTCCCAGGACGTAGCAACTTTATGAACACATCTTTCTAGAGTTTCTAAAATAATTGTCAAATTATTGTAGAAGCAAAGTTAGCAATGATTAAGACCTATACCAAAAGTATTTTGAAAAACTTGTAGCGGGGAATACAACTCGTGTCTATTCTATTGATGAAGAGGTTCAAAGCATGTTAGTAATAGCAGAATAAGTGTTTGTTGCTTCTATGAAAATTTCGAATTACACCTTGAAATGGTAAGATTTTGGCCACAACTATTTAAGGGATTTATTTCGTTAATTATTGACCACGTCAGCAGAACATTACAGATCGATATTTTTCGCATTTCATGAGTGTTCCTTTCCACAACGATGATTTCAAAACTTTTGGTCGACTCCCTGTTTTCCAGCTAAGGCCTCAAAGACTACTTTTTGTTCCCTAATCCGGAGGAAGATTTAATATGAATCATCTCAACATTATTAGGAGGATAACAAAGCCCATCGTCATCGATATATCTAATGCTTTAATTTTTTTGATTATGTTGAAAAATTAAATTGTTTCAAACTGGGTACAATCATTCGTGAGTTACGTCTGAAGTATGAGACAATATAGGACATATAAAGAATTTTTAAAATCCAAATAAGATCTATTAGAATAAAGGCAAGCGTATACAGTAAAAGAAAACAATAAAATCCTCACTTTATAAGTTGAAAATATTCCATCATTTTATACATAACTTTTTGTTAAAACAAAGAAAGACAAACAGTGTATTTTGTAAAACGAGTAAATGTCCATAACTGCTCAAGTCATAAGTCATCTATCGGAATTAAAAAGAAACTATACCTCCATTTTTCGAATAGAAAAGCTATCCAAACGAAAGAACTACTGTATTTCTTTCGTTACGAAATATGGCGTGAAACGAACAATTCGTCGACAAGGTCTAAAATTGACTGATGGCTCTTTGGATAGGCAAAACGTGTCTTGATAACGATTTCGTACAATAGAATTATTCTTCATTTCACTATCAAAATTTACTTTTGCTTGGCAACCTATTAAATATGAAATCATTAATTTTTGTTATAATTTGCATAACCTTATATATTGTATTTATATTTTTTTCCTTGGATTTACATTTATCAGAAAATATATCATTACTATTACTATATTATATGTATGTATGTACAATCTATCTTGTGACGTTTCTTCATCGATTAAATAACTAAAACTAATAGCAAAGACCATCACCATTTTGCCACTTACTTTTTGTGGAACAGGCGACTGATAAGAATGATGAACATTTTGCATTCTGAAATCCGGATCGGATCTATACTTCCGGCTATTCTTGTAATTGGTTGTCTCATTGTCGGAGCTGTCGTAACCGGAACTGCCATCCCTTGGGCCACGACTTCCTGTTTTCGACGCCCTGTCCGCAGCATTCAGAAACGAAATTATGTATTCATTTGATCGGTCAATAATTGTGCGGATATCGACGATTACCTACCTGATGTTCGTGGAACGTTGCGCGGTGTTCCTGAAGTGTTGAGGCGTTCCCGAACGATGAGAACCATTATGATTGGGCGGAAATACTCTAGGCAGACCGAATTTCAAGTATGTGTACATGTTCGAACCCAGAGCCGATCTAGCAAATGTATAAACAATCTGATTAATAGAATTAACGGAATATTTAAAATAATTAATTATAAATAGAAAGATAAAATGATATATTTAGCAGGTTAAAAACCTTTATACACGTAAACAAAATATTTTATTCTTAATAATAGTAATAATAATGATGTTTTATTATCCAACAGGTGACAGAAATACATCTAATTATATGAAAAACAATAGTAAGTAACAGCATAAAACATCACAGCAATTCATTTAGTGTTAAAGTTAGTAAGTTAATAACCTAAGAAGAAAATAATGTAGATATACAAAAGGTAAATCAAAATAACGTTAATTCTAAATTTAAATACAGTACCTGCTGATTAAATTACCAATTTTAGGGTTTTAGCGAAATAAAATCTAAACACGTGAAGTTTAAAACACAGTCTGCGGTAGAGAAAACTGAGCTTTTCATAAAATAAAAACAAAAGCTTGCTGTTTTGGTAAAATTCATTTATTTTTTTAAAGTAGTCGCCCTCGGCTTCAATACAACGTTTTGCCTGGTCAATTAACATGTCGAATGATTTTTTAAGTTCATCTTTAGAGATGTACTTCAAGATCGCTGTCGACGTTTTTCTAATGGCTTCGACGTCGGCAAAACGCTGTCATTTCATCGGCAAATGTAGTTTGGAGAATAGATAGAAAACAGAGGGGGCCAAATTCGGTAAACATGGTGAATGGTTGATGGTTAAAATGCCATTTGTAGTTTAAAAAATCAGTGATAAGCGTCGAGTGATGAGATGGTGCATTATCATGTAACAAACGCCAGTTACCTTTTCACGATATTGAAGGCGCACACGACGAATGCGCGCCAAAAGACGCTTCATAACACCAAGATAATATACAGCATTGACTGTTTGACTAGTTGGTGCAAACTCTTTGTGCACTACGCCTTTCGAATCACTAAAACAAATCAACATTGTCCTTCACTTTTAACTTCTCCAAACAGCTTTTTGTCGGTCTTTCTCCGCTTGGATGCTCCCAATCAGATCTTTGACTCCTGGTCTCTAGATCATATTAAAAACACGTCTCATCGCCAGTTACAATAGAATACCTGAAGTTTTCATCCTTTTCTGAGTATTTAATAAAGTCTGCACAATGTTGAATTCAGTTAACTTGTGTGGTACAAACCTTGCACAATTCTTTCTTAGTCCCAAATGCTGTGTCAAAATGGGATGAATTTATTCTTTGGAAATATTTAATTCCATTCCCACGTGTCGCAATGAGTATTTGATTTTGCACCAGGATGTTCGTCGTCATTTATGTCCGTGCGACTGTCTTTAAATCGTTTATACCACTCATATAAACTCGTACGTGATAAACGCGCATCACCATACACTTATTTCATCAATTCAAACGTTTCAGTAAACGATTTACCGAGTTTAAAATCGAACTTGTTATTCTCTCTTTATTCAAAATTCATTTTTCGATCATTGCCATATACATACTGTTACTTTACGTGCAATTTCTCTATTTCTAATGACGCAAATGTCGTGATATTTTGACATAACATTGATGAAAGATCTACCTTACCGACGCATATTATTTTTAATAGATGGCGCCACGAGGAATTACTATTTTAAAAAATTTCGGTTTTCTCTGCGACAGACTGTGTAGGTGTCAGTAATGTATGTGCCCGTGTACATTTAGTAAACATTGATAATTTATTATAGACTTTTAAACTAGAATAATGGAGAATCCACTCTGTCAGAGTGAATTTGTGAATGGGAAATGAATAATTTATATTTTTTAAACGCGTGTTGAATTATGGAAATATTGTTTATTTTTTATAAGAAAAATTACACGTTCATTAGGATAAACTGACATGGACAGACAAAATATTATTTTTCTCAAAAATAGTTCGTTTCTGTGTTATAAATATCCTGCTGTGTTTAAAAATTTCGGAATGACCTTGTGCTGAATATGTCTGAGGTGATTTGTTAAGAGTTTTTACAGTTAAAGTGTTCGACACGATTCATAAAATCAGATAAATAATAAAACTTAAAAAAATTATTAAAACAACCGAATAAAACACACGTGTAATAAATAATCATCAACGGATGTGTTGTATGTTATATGTTTTATTTTGTATAATGCGTTTTTCATCAATTAAAACTCATATTTCTTGTAGTAGAGAAGTAATAAACGTAATGAAATTATAATAATTAATGTAACTGGATTCGTAGTATGGATTTCTTTTTCATGTTTGTAACTGTTTAAAAAGAAGATTTACCGTTATTAAACATACTGTACTTGCGATAAAGAAATCTCGTACAAAATTCGATCGAGTAATTAAAATACATAAATGAAGCCATTGTAAATTATTTCAAATCAATTTTCAATCATACATAGCTTGCTTTCTAAGTTTACATATCTCTTCTAATCCACCGTTACAAACAATTCTTTATATTTAAGAAAATATCTTTAAATCTATAGAAGTTCTAATGTCAAAACAGATAGTTTATATATATATATATATATATATATATATATATATATATATATATAATGAGTCGCATTGTAAAATACAGTCAATGACCCACTTCGATCAATACATAGCTTCAACGAAGAGTCGCAGCTTGATGTATTGTATTGTATAAATTATTGTATTGTATAAATATATATAATCAATATACTTCAATTAATGATCTTTAACCCGTACGAGGTACTATTTATATTCTAAAGAATTTTTTAAACAATTTAATTGTTTATTATTAAAACCTTTTTCACTCTTAACTGTTAAGATTATGCAACACTGTTTACTTATTCTGTTTTGCAGGGAGGAGAAAATTGGAGACCTTTGTTTGAGAGCGAGCGATGTTCAAAACAACATCAAAATTTTTTATTCGTTTGAAAGGCCTGTCGATGCCATTATGTATGGAATATAACATCGTGCAAATCGCGGCTTCACTAGGTGGGGCGCATCCAAAATGCCCAACCCAATCTCAAATAAAAAAGTCGCATGCGGACAAATCAGGCGACCTAGCAGGCCAAACAATGTCTCCATTTTTGGATATGATATGGTTCGGAGAGAGTTGCCGTAAAGTAGCAATAGACACGCGAGCAGTATCACTGGTAGCACCATCTTGCTGGAACCACGTAAGTTCTGGAAATCGAACAAGTTCTTGCCTCAAAAATGTTGTGACCATGTTTGTGTAACGAACTGCAGCAACAGTTGTACTATTTTTTCGTTCGACTTCAAAAAGGAATGGTGTAACAATGCCAGATGATGAAAGGGCACACCTTGCTGTCACCTTAAGATATGCAAATGAAGTGAAGCGGGTTTTCAGCGCTTCAATATCGGTTATTTTGTTTATTTACATAGTCTTTTAGATGAAAATGGGCTTCATCTGACATAAACATATGGTGGATTAAGTGTTCGTCATCATCCAAGCGCTGTAACATTTCTTGACAAAAATTCATGCGAGAAACCAAATCAACTTCTTGTAATTCTTGAACAATTTCAATCTTATAAGGGTTAAGTTTTAAGTCCTTATATAAAATTCGAGGTATTGACGGTTCACTAACATTCAATGCTACTGCATGTTTCTTCGCAGAACGTTTTGGACTACTTGTTATGGCATTTCAAACCCTATCAATATTTTCCGGCGCTCTAACACTTCTTGCTGCTCCTTTCTGTTTTAAATTTAAAGTACATCCAGTTTATTCGAACTTTTATACCCATACATTAATTGCGCGAATAGACGGTACCCGCCCATGACGCGGAATATTGAACTGAGTGCGAAATACCTTCTCACAGTTATCGCGGAGTGACCATTTTTATAAAGCGCTTTTACACAGAAAGCACGATGAGCAGCTAACCACTGCTCCACGTTTACTAAGTGGCGTTAAATCACTGAAAATTTATCATTAACTTCAACGCCATTACCTAAACGTCAAATGATTAACGGAGTTTCTAAATTTTCCCGCTTCACTGACGAATCCTGTATTTGAAGGTAATGTCTTGTATTTTAGAAGCATCGAACAATTGTACTATACAGAGGGTATAAAGCAACTTGGACACCACCGATCTAAATTCATAGAGTTGGAAGAGAAGTCTATTTTTTAATAGGGGTGATTTAAAATTTTATCGGAAAAAAATAGTGATACGATTGTTGGTTTTGTAGACCAGGATCACGTAGGAAAAATATAAGCCTAATTGATCGCCCTATTTTTATAACAACAAACCATTAACCGTGTCTTCTCTGTCATACGGTTACGACACAGACACGATAATTGATTCTTGTTTACTCCCTCGATTAAAAAAGACAAGACCGTACCTAAAAAGGTAACTTTGTTTCATTAGTCATGTCGAGGATATTTTAATCCAATCTTCGTATTCTTAGTTCGTTCATGTACCGTACATTACATCGTACTATTTTCAAAATGTATATTTCATTGGTACCATTTCATCGTTAAAAATAGCTACTTGTACAAAATAAATATCGATCTGAACAGGAAGATGAGCTGTCCTATTTACATTACCAACTTCTTTCTTTAGCACAAATATCGCACAATATTACGCTGAAATTTTAGAAAAGGTATCACAAGCAGGAATTTTGGAAATTAGGACATATTAGGTTATATTCTCAAGTATATTGTATTTTTTCCATATATTTATTCAGTTGTTAACACTTGTGAAAACACACATGTGAATGCGTAGGATATCTAGGTGAAACATTCAGCGTAGAGAATTGGAAATTATACATACAAACATATTAAAACCTATGACATTACTATAATTTCAACATTACAGTTGATTTACCTTACGACCTTTAAAGGATAAAGGTTACTCCAGCGCGATAGCTGGCTATAAAATTGCAATAAACATCGCGAAGTGCTTTTCCATAAATTTATGTATAATTTTAGAAGCTTTAAATTGTCGTGCGACTTTAAAATATTGCAACCAATAAAATACTAATAAATAAATTTAATGTAAATATCTTGATAATTAAGTTTTGTGTCAATCATTTTGATTTATTGTAGATAAAGAGAATTTAACGTATTCAAAATTATTCCAAAATTCTGTTTAATTAAGAGGAAAATTTTATAGTTCTTGACAGAAATGTTGTTCCACATTATTTGAGAAAGCATGTAGAGATAAAGATGTTTTTTTTTTGAACGGATTAAATTACAAAACTTGTATATCTCGTCTGCAAGTCATAAATTAAGGTGTAGGTAATAAAGTGGAGGAGTTTTTTATTTATGACGGTTTTATGAGGCCCCCTTCTGCAAATCAATTCGAAAAAATGATTAATAGATTCAACGATTTAATTTAATAATATATATGTTAGTGAAAATGAAACCATGGAGTGAATCATATTCAATTTTTGATACTCAACGAGAATGTACTGTAGTTTCTAATGTAATTATGATTTCCTTTCAATTTGAGTCTTTTTGCGATCTTTCCAGCAGTTTATCATAATTTTTCATATTTGTTCCTTCGAATATATATATATATATACACCCGATATACCGGAAAGTCATTATCGGTTTTTCTAACAGATGTCGCAAGACTTAAGTATGCAGTGTTATGATTTGACACATCTTGTTCTACTGATATCAAGCTTCAAATATATACATGTTTTATTTTGCGAAAGTAACACTGACATAGTGAGGCGTGGTTTCGACAATTCGAAAGTGGTGATTTCGATGTGCAAGACAAAGAACGTTCTGGTAGACCGAAGAAGTATGAAGATGCGAAACTGCAGGAGCTATTGAATGAAGACCCATCCCAAATGCAAAAACAATTAGCAAAAGCATTAAATGTGGCCCAAGAAATGATTAGCGACCGATTACGAGCAATGGGAAAAATCCAAGAGGTGGGAAAATGGGTGCCACATCAAATGAATGACAGGCAAATAGAAAATGGAAAAATCGTCTGTGAAATACTGCTTCAAAGGTATAATCGGAAGTCATTTCTGCATCAAATAGTGACAGGTAATGAAAAACGTATTTATTTTGAAAACCCTAAGCGCAAAAAATCATGTTGAACCCGACCCATCGATTCCAAGGCCAAATCGTTTTGGTCGCAGAAAAATGTTCTGTGTTTGGTGGCTCCAGAGTGGCGTGGTGTATTACGAACTGTTGAAACCTGGTGAAACAGTTAATGCTGATCGTTACCGACAACAAATTATCAATTTGAACCATGCATTAATAGAAAACCCTCCAGAATGGGCTCGAAGACACAGTAAAGCGATTTTAGCCCGCGGTCTCATACAGCAAAACTGATTAAGGAGGCGTTGAAAGCATTTGGATGGGATATAATATCGCACCCGCCGTACTCTTCAGACCTTGCCGGCTCATCAACTCCAAGGCCAAATTGTTTTGGTCGTAAGATAATGTTCTGTGTTTGGTGAGACCAGAGCGTTATGGTTTATTATGAACTGTTGTAACTTATTGAAACAGTTAATACTGAGCGCTACCGACAATAAATTATCAATTTGAACTGTGCATTGACAGAAAAACGTCCGAAGGCCCGGTAAATCGATTTTACTATGAAGGTCTACATAGTAAAGGAAATGGATCTGATGTTACATTAATTTTTATAATATTAAATGTTAAATAGACACAAAAAATTTCTTACTTGGGTCCATAACGAGGATGTGATAGAATCGATTGCACTGTTGTATCACGTAATTGAAAGTTACCATAAGGTAGAGGACTTTTATCAGTGGACCCCAAAGCACTGTCCGTAAAATCCGAATTCAAATTTTGCCTGTAAAAAAAAATTAAATTCATTACAAATATGGAGAATATTTATTTACGATGTATGACTTTTAGTGTGAAAAAATATACAAGAACAGTAACTTTTTTCGTAATCGAAATATTGAAATTCATTGTTTCATTATTTTTAATTTTATTCGCGTATTGGTATCTGTAGGAATATCTCTTGTAGATAAGTTATGTCTTCCACGAACATATTCCAAGTTAAATATTTGAATATGCATACACAATGCAACGCGAAAAACCCAACTTAAAAAAGAAACGAGTGATAATTGCATGTGTGATAATTGCATGCGTGTGGTAAAAATGGATGAACTACATTTGGAACTGCTTTTACATTGAATTTATTTACCAGATTTAGTCCCCTTAGATAATTTCCTTTTTCCCAATTTGAAAACTTGAAAACTTGAAAACTCGTTGCAAAAGATTTGATTCGAATGAGAAAGTAATCACTGAAATTAATACATATTTCAGTGTATAACAGTTTGATAAAACTTACTTTTTTGAATGAGGAGAGAAGGGAGACTTGGACTAAGTGTAATGGTACAAGGGGAATTTGTTGAAAACTATAACAATTTTTGCCAAAAAGTGTGTTCTTTTTGTCTAGGCGCATGAATTGCTAACACGTTGGGACCTTTGAATAGAGGGGAGGTCGTAAAAAAGAAAAAATGGGCTCAAAATGCTGTAGTCACAGAAGTTTCTTCTCCTCAGTAGAAAATATAAGGTGCGTTTGCGGTCGAAGCCTATTTTTCGAACAACCGTTCTTTCATGACAGAGCAGGATGTGTTGCATACTCATTTCAAAATTTAATCCAAAAGTCCGGACCCTGATCGGTAATCGATTTTATCAGTTGAAAACTAAAAGAGTAGTGAAGAAATTCTTAAGACAACGATGCATCGTAACGATGCCAGAAAAGGTGGTGGCAGTTGGACAACCGATTTCGAGATCTGTATCCTAGTTATTGAAGAAATGTATCTAGGAAATGCTTGAATTTCGATGTTTTCAAGGTAATCCTCTTCGGACAGTCCATTTCGATTCGAGGTAACATTCCATCGGCGACGCACTTTTTAAATCTAGCACACTATATATTTTTATGAAGATATCTCAAGGCAGAAGTTTCTAAATAACACCCCACAAACTTCAACTGAAGAATTTTATTCAGCAGGAAAAAGTTAAGATCTTTAGAATCGATTGCATTAGTGCATAGAGAACGGTGGCAATCACCTTCAAGATATTATGTTTGAAACTATATTAAAATATTAGCAAAAATAAATTACGTCTATCTAGATACCAGAAATGACTTGCTAAAATCAGACGTAATTAGTAATATCGTGCCTAAATAAAACTTCAATTCAGTTGTTTCCATAATTTTCTATTACGAATTAATATTTAAATTTTTAATTTGTCATACTCTAATACGTTCTGTCATGTCTCTCCCCTAGCTACTATCATATATTGTACATTTTAAGTATTTTTCTTCTATCTAGGATTAGATTAAATAAGCATGTACCTGTATATAGACCAGGCGTGCAAGTCTTCACTAGCTGTACCGGAAAAAGCCCTAGACTCCGGGTTTGATGGCACAGAATATTTCCTCTCCATCTCAAATCCCTGGGAACCCCCACCCTGAGATGGGGTGCGACTTCGTACCATTCTATTTCATCTGTAACAAAATAAAAACAATTTACAATGTTAATTGTGCCACTTGTGATTATGAAATCTTATTGCTAGACATTTTGGTATCTGGTTTAAAAAAAAAGGTATTGTTTTTCTAAAATATTTATATATCTTATATATTTTTCAGTTATATGCAATTGTTTTTGGTGTATTATTAATACTAAAAAAATTCCTATGTATAAGAATGTTTCTTTTATCAAATGTTACATTATACGTATGTTAAATTTAATTCATGAATACGTATGCAGTACCTTAAACTGGATTTTTTGAAGGTGTATTACGAAATTTGTAATTAAATATGAGTGCAGCTCCACTAAGTAAGAAATATTTTTACTGAGCTGTTTGTACGTTGACTTTCAATCCGAGATAGAGGTGTAGTTTTATACTATTTTATCAGTTCGATACTAACATCTACATGGTACAAGGGAAGCCGTTTATATTTCGGGAATAGCAAACAAAAAAAATTTTTTATTATCGAAAATAGCTTTATTGCCTTTCAAAATATTCCGTTTGAAAATCAATGCACTTTTGCGTTCGTTTAAACCAATCAGAAGAGCATTGCTGCCACTGTGAAGACGGTATCTCCAAAGTATGTGTTTTGAATACCTCAACTGCCTCTTCCAGCGTAGAAAACTGTTGATTACGAAGTTTATTCTTCACTTGTGGGAACAAAAAAAAAATCACAGGGTGCTAGATCAGGGCTGTATGGCGGATGGCTCATCGATTCAATGTTTTGCCCGGCCAAATATTCAATTGTTTGAACCAACCTGTGAGAGTTCGCATTGTCATGGTGGAGAATGATCTGTCGTTTTCGATTTGTTTTCCTTACTTCTTCAAAAACTTTTGCAAACAAATAGTTATGTACCATTCGGAATCGACCGTTCTACAACTCTCTAAAGGCACGATTGCAACGTGACCGGTTTTTCCGAAAAAAACAGGTGACTCTTTGTTTCGACGTGCTTCGAGCGGGAACAGCTTTTGTTGGTTTTGGCTCATTATGGAATACCCACACAGTCGACTACTGTTTACTATCGGGCTCATACGTATAGATCCAAGATTCATGACCTGTGGTGACTTTATAAATGTTCTTTGAAGCACCGCCATTGTATTTTTTGTGCATTTCTTGGCATCAATCGACGCGAGTCCTTTTTTGAGCGGTTGTCAAATTATGTGGTACCCAACGTGAGCACAGCTTCTCAACCGCTAAATGTTCATGCAAGATCTTATGCACGCTGGTATTACTAATACCTAGAGATGCCTCGATCTCACGGTATGTCACATGACGGTCTTGCATTATCTGTTCAGACACTGCATTAATGTTTTCCGACACAACAATATTTGTGGGACGACCTTCACGAAACTCATCGTCCAAAGAACGCCGTCCAAGTTTGAATTCACTATACCAACGATATGCTGTAGTTTTCGAGGGTGCTTCATCATCATATAAAGAATTCAGCTCTTCTATGTATTCTTGTTGAGATAATCCACGCCGAAAGTTATGAAAAATAATTGCACGAAAATGTTTGCGAGTTAATTCCATTTTTTCGCTGACATAAAATTTTCAAGTTACTGTCAACAATAGATATAGCGACCGGATAATAAAACTGTTAAGGAAAATATATATTGTCAAAAATGGCAAACTACACGATGCAATCATCAGATCGGAAGCAACACTAACAGTGATGCCAGTTCCCGAAACATAAACGGCTATCCCCGTATTTACAAATGTCAACAAAATTGAGATTTCCTGATAATATCCTGGAATTGGGAAAACATCGTGCATTTATAACTTTATAGTTGTTTATGATTGTAAAATAATTCAAATGGATTATTTTTAAAGTAAACACTCAGAAAAATAGTAAGGAACACAGAGGGAATCCAAGGTGATATTAAATAACGACAAGAAATATAACAAACAAATTAAATCTTGTATTCTTTAATAAAAGATGTTATTGATGGAATTTCTTGAATTTAGTTCTTCAGATTTTTCTAAATTTTTATGCATTTTCAATATATCTTTCCTTCAAAGAAGAATATTTCAGCTAACATTAATAGATATGTAATAATGTCCATCGTGAAAATTTTCGACTATCAAATGTATATCTACTCATGTTAGCCCAAATATTTTGATAGGGAAACTAAATTTATCAATTCATTATTACAAATTATAAAATATTTTTAAGATTGTAAAGTAATTTAAAAAGACTATTTACAAATTAAACATGGCTACTTTGAAATATCGTACAAGAAAAACAACAAATCCAAACTAGAGTTAAATAATATAATAAAAGCGCAAGAAAATCTGCAAAAGATAATCCTAATTTGAATTAATAATATAAATTAATAATTTCAAAATTTTATTTAATTAATTATCGATACAATAATTTTTAAATAATATTTTTCGATAGATTCGTCATTCAATTACGTTTCTTAGCAATAAAAGGGACACACGTAGTGTCAACGACCTGCCTGTAAATTCTGACAAATTATGCACACTAAACAATTCAGTCAGCGACACATCTTTTTACACCTTTTAGTGTGGCAATAAACACAAAGGCGGCGGTTTTAACAGAAGAAATATGATGTAGGTACGTTCTCATTAATCGCTAAAGCATTAAATAATCTTGAAACTATTAAAAAAATTATTACAATTATTTTCATTGTTGTTGAACTTATTAAAAAAAATTATTACCCCTTATATTCAGATAATTGTAATTATGTTTACCTTCGCATTGAATCAAATAATTCTGTTGAAGAATAACTACTTTTTCAGATACATCCAATAATAATAATGAAAGAAAGGCATCATAAAGATATTAATTTACAGTTTTGTGATTTATAACAGCACCGCCGTATTAACCGCATATAATCCGAGTTCAAACCTATAGAAATGCGGAACTTACTTACTTACTTAATCCTATAGACTCTTATACCTTTCGGTGTCGAGTCATGCTGGAGTCGAGTCCTCCGCTTCCCCTCTCCATATCTCCCTCCACTTTCCTCTGTTGCTCGCCAAAGCCTTTACGTTCTCCCATCCTATTCCCCTCTTCACAGCCGCCGCCCGCACTTCATCCCTCCACGTTCTTCTCGGTCTACCCCTCTTCCTCTTTCCAATCTCCCTAGCCTCAAACACCTGCCTAATCAACCTCTCCTCGCCCCTTCTCATTATATGACCCAACCACCTTAGCTGACCCTGTTCTATCGTCGTTTCTATTGGGATTATGTTTAACTTTTCCCTAAATACCTGGTTCCTAATTTTATCCATCCTCGTTTTCCCCTCTATTTTTCTCAGGAATCTCATCTCTGTGCTTGTAAGTCTACTCCTCTGCCTCTGTGTTGTTGTCCAAGATTCGCATGCGTATGTCATTGTCGGTTTTACCACTTTTCTAATTATTTCCGCTTTTACCTGTCTTGGTATTTCCTTCTTGCTTAGGAAGCTGTTCTTTATGCTGTTATATAGCCTACCGGTCTTTGCTATTCTTTCATTTATTTCGTCCTCCAGGGTTCCTTCCTTGTTTATTATCACGCCTAAGTATGTGAATCTATCCACCTGCTCTATTATCTCGCTATCTATCTGTATCCTGTGCTTCTCCTTCCGTGCTCCAATTATCATTGTTTTAGTTTTCTGTTTATTTATTTTCATATTTAGTTTCTTCAGTTCTTCATTAATAATAGTTACATTTCTTTGCAGTTGTTTCTCTGTTCTCCCTATTATCACCATGTCATCCGCATAACATAGTTCTGTCAAGCGTATACATTTTAATCTCCAGTATGCGGAAATGAGTGAAAAGTTTCCAGATGCGTAAGAAGTACGAGAAAAATATTTGACATAATAATGCAACTAGGAGGGAGAGTTATAAACATGAAAACCCTGCATAATGAACCAATAACTACACTTGCTGAATACTTTTACTCGACTTTCGAGGTCACGACAGTTAACTATGAGCGTCTTGGAGTTTGGGGTGAGATGGATAGTGTTCGAATTCGCTCTATCATTAAGTATTGCTTGAAAAGCTTATCAGCAATTCATAATGAGAAAAAGAATTGTTTCAAAAGCTCAGTTCTTTCATCCCCACTACCGATAAATGGAGTTCTATTACGGTTTTATAACCGTTAAAAATCCACCATGTAGTGGATGTCCAAAAATTGCCACTATTTGGGATATTGTTGAGAAGAACATGTTATGGTATTAAAATACCGTCGCTTGAAAATGTTCACTGTAACGGAGATGTAAACAATGATGTGAAGCAAATCCCTCATGAATTTTTGGAAGGTTTTCGGAAGAACAAGTTAGATTTATGCATCAATTTATCACCACAGATGAGACTTTAATTCATCATTATACATCCGAAGCAAAACAACAATTCCAGACGCTGACGGTGCTCTTCCAAAGACGGTGATGACTATTCCATCTGCAGGAAAGATAATGGCATTTTTAGGAACGCAAAGGATAATTTTCTTGTTGAATACTTTCAAAAGGTCAAACTATCACAAGCGCATTTTCCGCGAATCTTTTATACAAACTAAAGCAAAAAAGTAAGGAAAAACATCAAGTTAAGACCAAAATCTTTGTCCACCAAGACAAAACACGGCCCCACGAAAAAGTGTTCTCAACAGATAACAACAGACAGAGAAGCATAGAGACTTTGAACCATCCCTGGTCTAAATATGTAGAGACGCCTGTAGAATATATTTAGAAGTAAAGACAATTTCAAAACGAGTTAGTGAAGAATGTGATGGTGCATTATCATGTATCAAAAGCCAACTACCCTTCTTTCGAAATTCTGATGGTATTCGAGAAATGCGCTTCAGTAATCTCTTCATCACTTCAAGATAGTATGCACCAGTAACTGATTGTCCTTTTACTACAAACTTTTTATGTATCATATCCTATCTATCGGAAAATGTAATCAACGTGGTTTTGATTTTGGATTTTTTCAAATGAAATTCTTTGAGTCTTGCTGATGTTTTTCCAACCTACTGCATGCTCTGGCGCTTCGTCTCAAGATCAAACTAAGACACCCATAATTCTCAACAAAGATTGTGTAGCACGAACTATGCACAAATTTTCCTCTTTTCCAAATCTTCATGTAAAGTTTTCGAATCGTCTCCTTATTCATTCTCTTCTGCATTAATTCAAAGGGTCATTCGTCGATCTCAAACCACAATTACACGCACTTTTGCCATCAAATCTTCATTTCACCTTCGATAGACCATCTTCTACACTCTCACGTCCATCTTTAAATCTCCTAAACGAGTAGCACGACTTGAGGTATTGTCAGCGTACGCAGATTTCAACATTTCGTAAGCTTCTGTTGCAATTTTATCTAATTTACAGCAAAATTTAATATTTGCTCGTTACAGAGACATGATGAGCGCGTTAGCATTCTACACTGAAACTAACAGCTATCCTATACCTGCTTGACCAGCATCTATTGATGAGACTCTGGACTATTACATGCAGTTTTATTTTTTGCTATATTTCAATCAATTCCCCTACTGTAAGGTCCGAGAATTAAACTGCTATACTTCGTATATGGACTGTCCTATCACAATCGTTTATCTCACTAATTAAACGATATCAGTGGTACGCATTTATGTATTTACCTGACTTAGTTTATATATTTTCTAAGCGGAGTGACAGTTTTAATTACGATTTTTTTGCATGTAGAAACATGTACATAAACGTATATAAGCAAACAGCCTGTAAAATACATAAATATACGTAAATTTAGTGTTCATAAGAGAGTAATTTATTTATTTTGTCGTTTAATAAGTAGAAAAGAGTAACTTCATAACTATCAATAATTTCTCTGTTTTTTGTAATCATTGTAGACCCAGTGAAAGCCTTTGTTATTAGCTGTTTGCAGATATACAAATATGTTTTACTTCCTGGTCGTTTACATAATTTCTATGGAGATTAAAAATTCAAATTTTCATTGTTTTGCCCACTGTAAAATAGTTGCATAGATAAAACCATCTATTGAGAAGTTTTTTATCTATTGGATTCGGATAACCCAAATTTGCAAACAATACGATCTGAGCATATAAATACACCGTCCTTGAAAAGTAGAGATTTATAATAGAATGAACCAGAAGTTTTTTCGTTGTTTATGAAAAAAATTTAATTTGCAATCAATTCAATCCATGAGGCACTCCTTTGCATCGTCTGTTTCGCCTTACCAATTTGTAAAGGTGGCGATCTACTGTCCATCGGAAAGGGTCAAACAATTGAATTATGTGACAATTGTCGCATAATTCAAGCCGAAGTGACCTCAATTCATTGCCGAAGAGAGAAATTTTTGAGATTTTCAGTAACGACAGTTAAACTGTTGGAATTACACCTTTCCAACAAAGATCGTTATGTTTCTTACAATAGTTTTAATTCAAATTGCTTTATTTTTTCATCAGATACTTCATCAGATATTTCACAATGATCAAATCGTGGGCCCTCCTGACTAACGTTTTAGCTTATGACGATGATCTAAAAATATTTTCTTCAGTTTCATTTATCTCCGATTATCTAAACTTGCAACATCGTCTGAATATTATTTGCAGTTGGCGTGAGTCTGATAAAGTAATGCTTAATGTTAGCAAATTCAGAGTAGTTACATATTTCAAGTGTAACAACCCTCTTATATTTAATTATTCAGTCCAGCTTTAACCTCAGATAAATAAGCTGAGGTTAAAGATTTAGAAGTTCTCTTCGTCTCACATTTTAGATTTTCGAAACATATTCACTTCATATAGAACTCTGATTCGTGTTCTCTTAGTTTTGTCACCTGTTCTTGAAGACGGTTCACAAACAACCATTCAAAGACTGTTATTTTATTCAGTTGTGCGTTCCAAACTTAAATATTTCGCCATTATTTGGTATCTCGCAATGTATATTTATATTATTAATAAGAGAATTGAAAAGAATGTCTTGCATATAAAACTAGCGATGAGTATCCACCTGGTAGTGTTGACTACGTTAGTTTGCTTCAAGAGTAACATAAAAGTTTTAACAGTAAGAAAATATTTAGTCAAATAATGAAATTGTTGGTAAAGATAGAAACGTCATCTCTACAAAACATCAACAACAAAAATTAATTTTAAAAAAGGTACAGCTGGCAAATAGGCTGTAATTCCGCAAACCAAAAGAAAATAGGCAAAAAATAGATTTCAATAATATTTTTACTTTTCTACCAGTCGTGACGGAAAGTCATCTAATGTTACGATTTGACACATATGTCATTTTTTTCTACTGACATCAAGCTTCGAGGCCATACATGTTATATTTTGCGAAAGTAAAACGGTCATAGATTTATACTTCTTTGAAAACGTCGAGTTTCGTGCCCGAAAAAGTGCATTCGCGGCACGCATTACTTTTCTTATTTAATCAAAAGAAAAAAGCCTCTGAAAGTCATCGTTTGCTGGTAGAAGCTCCAACCATAAATACATGTGAGGCGTGGTTTCAACAATTCGAAAGTGGTGAGTTCGATGTCCAAGGAAAAGGATGTTCTGGTAGACGGAAAAAGTTTAAAGATGCGAAACTTCAGGAGTTATTGGATGAAAACCTAACCCAAACTCAAAAATAATTGACAGAAGGGTTAAATGTGGCTCAAAAAACGGTTAGCGACCGATAACGAGCAATGGGTAAAATCCATAAAATGAGAAAATGGGTGCTACATCAATTGAATGACAGGAAAATGGAAGATCGAAAAATCGTCTGTGAAATGCTGCTTCAAAGATATGATCGGAAGTAATTTCTGCAATAGTGGCGGCTGATAAAAATGTATTTATTTCGAAAACCCTATGCGCAAAAAATCATGGTTATCACCTGACGAAGCTGGCCCATCGACTCCAAGACCAAATCGTTTTGGTCGCAAGACAATGCTCTATGTTTGGTGGGATCAGAGTGGCGTGGTGTATTACAAACTGTTGAAAGCTGGTGAAATACTTAATACTGATCGCTACCGACAAGAAATTATCAATTTGAACCATACATTGATAAAAAAACGTCTAGAATGAGCTCGAAGACATGGTAAAGTGATTTTACAGCACGATAACGCGCCCTCTCATATAGAAAAACCGGTCAAGGAAGTGTTTAAAGCACTTGGGTGGGACATAATATCGCACCCGCCGTTCTCTCCAGACTTTGCTCCGTCCGACTATCACCTTTTCGCATCAATGGGATACGCGCTTAGAGAACAGCAGTTCGCCAATTTCGAAAGAAATTAGAAAATTGCTCGATGAATAGTTTTGCTCAAAGGACCAACAGTTTTTTTGGAATGGCATCCATATATAGCCTGAAAGATGGACAAGATGTGTAGAATCAAATTGCCAATACTTTAAATAAATACATTTTTCCACTTTCTTGGAAATTATGCAGTTTTTTTACGAAAAAACGAGTAATGACTTTCCGGTACACCTGGTAAATGTCGAAAAATTACTTTTACATTAATCGTTGGATTTCTTATTTTAAAAATGTAATTTATAAAACGCAAATTAATGCCATATTGAAATATAAAAACAATTTTAAAAGTAATAATAAATCTATACAAATTATAACATCCAGTATATATTAATTAACTTTTCACCTCAACTTACAACAATATTACTCATGATATCCGGATATAATCAAAAACTTACAACAAAATTTAAATTTTTTTCTAATACGAACTCTACATATAAAAGCGGCGCTTATTTGTATTGTTAAAAGAAACTTTTGGAGCTACTTGTAACTACAACACGGAAAATCTAGGTCCATGGCAGTGTTAAAATTCTCGCATATGAATTTGACGCATTTGTGTGTGTTGTGGAAGGAGTGTCAAATCATTACATCAGTTGGCCTACTGACGTTCTTTTTTTCAACTCGCTCTGCGGCTTTAATTACGTGGTGAATTTCAAGTAGGTGGGAACAGTTTAGTGGCGAATTTATGTAGGCTAAAACGTTGAATTCGTTAATCAGATCCAATTGAATGGTGTCTCTGCAGAGGTCCTGTCCACAGGTGCGACATATTCCAATACTCGTTTACATAATTATTATTTACAAAATGAAAGTATGCATATACATACTTCGCAAAGACTAACTGAAGAACTTGTATTGAAAAAATATCTACGTATTAGATAGTGATTTTCTGCTGTTTCGATTTCATTATATAATCATTCGAATAGCATATGTTATGTTACACTTTACGAATTTTCGAATCGTCTTTTTTTTTTGTACATCTGTTATAAAAATTAAAATTCATTTTCCATAATATTTGATACATTTGTGCACAAACTAAGGCTATATTTCCACGAAATACATACGAGGATAGTTTGACAAGTAGTGAGAATGACACATAGGTGGCGCTCTAATTGGTA
The DNA here is from genome assembly GCA_031893035.1 of Dermolepida albohirtum. Taxonomy (NCBI): domain Eukaryota; kingdom Metazoa; phylum Arthropoda; class Insecta; order Coleoptera; family Scarabaeidae; genus Dermolepida; species Dermolepida albohirtum. The sequence continues at coordinate 12,083 of JAVIWB010004910.1, read as the reverse complement.
AAACAAATGCACTGTAATTTAGGTTGGCTATTTATATGTTTACATTCCGATATTTAGATAAATCGGTTGATTAGTTTATTTTTGATAGCTGAAGCAACACGTCGTTTTGTTAAAATGGAAAAAGCAGAGTATCGTACGGTGATTAAGTACTTCGTAATTATGGCTATGAAAGCTACCGAAATAAAAGATGAGTTACGGGAAACATTAGGTGAATCTGCTCCATCATCCAGCACAATAAGTAGATGAGTAAATGAATTTAAACGTGGTAGAACAATCTGTATTGATGAAGCGCGCTCTGGAGCACCCAAAATCGTGACTTCTACGGAAATGATTATAAAAATCCATAATATTATTACGCAAGATCGACGACTCAAAGTGAGAGAGATAGCAGACATGGTAAACATTTCAACAGAACGCGTACACCACATTTTAACGAAAGAATCGGGACTTTCCAAGCTTTCGGCACGATGAGTGCCGCGATTGCTTACGACTGATCAAAAGTTCACTCGTTTGCGCATTTCCAATGAGTGTTTGGACCTTTATAAGCGGAATCCGGTTGATTTTTGTAGGCGATTTGTTACTTGCGATGAAACTTGGATACACTACAGTACATCCGAAACTAAACAACAGTCGAAACAATGGTTAGAACGTGGTTCTGCACCTCCAAAGAAAGCGAAAACCACTTTATCGGCAAACAAGGTGATGGCATCATTTTTTGGGATTCAAAGGGCATTTTGCTCATTGATTACCTTCAGAAAGGTGCCACAATAAACGGACAATATTATGCAGAACTTCTACAAAAATTAAATGTTGAGATTCGTGCTAAACGGCCAGGAATGGCAAAGAAAAAGATTTTGTTTCACCAAAACAACGCTCCCTCGCATACCAGCACAGTTGCGATGTCCAAAATCCACGAGTTGCATTTCCAATTAGTACCGCATGCGCCTTATTCGCCGGATCTAACCCTTCCGACTTCCGCCTTTTTCAAAAATTGAAAACGGCACTAGGTGGAAAGAAATTTTCGTCTAACGACAAGCTTATCATCTTCGCAAATGAGTATTTTGCAAGCCTTCCGGAATCGCATTTTAGAGATGGCATAAGGGCATTGGAGCACCGTTGGAATAAATGTATTGCTCTTTTAGGAGAATATATTGAAAAATAAAAATTATTTTGTATTTAAAAAATTCGTTTTTCTTTTCCATTCTCACTACTTGTCAAACTATCCTCGTATGTTATACTTTATGAGTTTCTGAATCGTTTTTTTTTGTACATCCGTTATAAAAACTAAAATTCATTTTCCATAATATTTGATACATTTATGTACAAACTAAGGCTATATTTCCACTATAATTCAACTACTCGCAATTCTTTAATATTTCTATAATTGTTTAATATCAGTTTCAGTGCGACAGACAGTAGCAGTAGTTGAGTCCTTCGATTTCCCATTTGATTGGGTCAAAACGTCGGCAGTTACACCAGTGACGCGGTATGTTCAATGAAAGCCCAGAAGCAGGTTGTTTAACATTATATTTTACAATTGCTAATTCACTCTATATTTTATTATAATTGGGTTCTGAACCATCATTTAATTAACGAATTTATTTAAAAAGGGTGAAAACCCTTTTACCACATCAATTTTAAAAAGCAGTGACACCACTGCAGACAACTATATTGTCAACCAGCAAATTAACTTCCAATGCTTATGGAAAAAATTTCACACTTTCCCACCAAATCCATACACACTTAGCATGCCATTGTCGACATACATTTGATTGATATCAAACTGACTTGCAATTTTCAGATGCAGTAAAGGAGTGTCGGTCCACATGTCACGATTTTTATTTTTTAAATCATACATCCGCTTTCGGTCAACTAGTTCGCTGGTTGTTAATAATTGATTATATTTTTTGATTTAATTAGACAATCTGATCAAGTTTATGTGATTATATTTCGCTAAACTATTTCTCAAGACCGATTAAACTCGAAGTGGAAATAGAAGACGGCGAATGCCCAACATTAAACAATAAAATGTAAGATTACTGAAAAATCAAGATTTCAAGTAAAAGGGCTAAGCCCTAACTCAAATTTACTAAAAGAAGCGTATAGTGTATGTTCAACAAAGGCAGGCATTACACGAAATGCATACTTAAATGCTACTTAACCTTCTTTACTTTTTTATAACACAATGATTATGGTTGTAAAATTACAAGTTATATACGGCCCAGACAGTAAAGTATTAAAGCAGATTGTAAAAGGTTTTCGAAATACAAAAGTATTTTTTGCGAATATCTCGAAAACCGAAAGAGTTGAGGCATTTCTGTTACGTTTTTCGTAATCAGCGGGTCCGAATACATAAAGTAGAGGCAAATCGACACTTCGACACTTCGTTTTTTCCGGATTTTAAATTTCATCGCTTCAGGTTCAAAAAAATCGCAAAAATTTTCAAACGGCCATAACACATTTTTCGTCCGACCGCTACAACCTTTTCACCTAATGAAAATACTCTTCCAGAGGATTAAAATGAGTGCATGTTCGTCGCGATAGGACGAACCGTTTGGCCGCAGTGGCAGCTTAAATTTTCGCAAAAATTCCGGAGCCATTCCGGTTTTCCAGTCATATCTCAAGAACGCGGCGTCGTAGCGAGTTACTGTTTGAGGTAGACGTCGATACGCATCTGAGCGGTCGCCGAGAGACTCTCGGTTCGCGAGATAGCATGCCGATCTGAAATGGAAATCAAAAATTTTCACGATTTTCGCGAATTGCAAAATTTTTTTTTTTCGAATTTCGACCCGCAAACTACCCAGGGGTTTTCAGACATGCTCTAGAACGTAACCATGAATGAAACATGGGTTCATTACTTCACACCCGAGACAAAAGAGCAATCGAAACAATGGTCTCAAAAAGGAAAACTGGCTCCAAAGAAGGTGAAGACCGTTTCATTTGCAGCCAATGTCATGGCATCGGTTTTTTGGGAAGCGCGTGGAATAATTTTTATTGGCCATCTTGAAAAAGGAAAAACTATCAACGGCGAATAATATGCGAACTTATTACAATGTTTGAGCGAAGAAATCAAGCAAAAACGGCCTCATTTGTCTAAAAAGAAAGTGTCTTTTCATCAAGACAATGCACTACCTCACAAATCCGTTATTACAATAGCCAAAATTAATAAATTAAAGTTTGAATTGCTACCTCATGCACCTTATTCGCCAGATTTAGCCCCCTCGGATTATTTTCTGTTCCAAAACTTAAAAAAATGGCTCACTGGTTAAAGATTTTCAACGATGAAACAGTCATGTCGGCAGTTAATGACTATTTTGAGGAGCAAGACAGTTCTTATTATAAAAAGGGTATCAAACTTATTGAACATCGCTGGGAAAAGTGTATAGAGCTGAAAGGAGATTATGTTGAAAAGTAAATATATTTCTTTCCAAAATTTTTGTGTTTTCTTTATTGGGTCGGGTATTTCTGGGACCACCCTCATTTGTCCCTTAAAGTGTACATTCTACAAAATTACAAAACTTTGATCATGGACACGATACAAGCATTTCACAGTGATCGTTGCAATATGTCCCTTAAAATGTACATTCTATATTCTCACTTGGAGTTTCGTCCGAGAAATATGTTGATGCTAGTGATGAACTCCACCAAAACATTTTGGGAATAGAAAAGCGGTGCCAGGACAAATGGAATCCTGTAATGTTAACAGACCAAATGGGCGTTAAGAAGAGAAGCTGTAGAGTTGCTTATGAAAGCCAATATAATATTTCGTTACTTTTATAATTGTAAGAATTTGAAATATATATTAAAGTTTATTGTAAACAGAAAATTCTTTACTAACATCCAAACGAATTTCAAGTTAACTTGACCATCTATCTTTTATTCAAATAAATATTTCTATGTTGTCTATAAAAATTAGTATACGTCACTCGAAAAGCAAAACAGAAAGTTGAAATTTCTTTGCCAGTTTAAATAAAGAATAATCAGTATAAATAAGAAAATATTTACCACTAACCTTAAGTTTGTTACAAGACAACTGCACTAACAAGTATGAATACAAATAAACGCGGAATTACTTTATATATATATTTATATATCTTAAATTAAGAGAGTAACGATATAGAAATAACACTGCGAATAGTGTGTACAGAGATAAGGCAATGTAGCTGCTTGATTAAATATTTGCATGTGTTAATGTTATCTTTATGTTTCAGAAGTAGGTGTTAGATCTAATTATAAAGGAACGAAAGTGTATCCATATGCCTGAATGCGCCAAGACATCGTCACACTTTGCTGAACGTTAAACATTTCTTAATGCGTGCATTAATATTTTCTCTGATAATAAAATCAATATAGTTTCGATCCGTGAAATTTTACAATTATCCTTCGATTTTTTTCTATTGCATGCTAACGACTAATGTGCAAATTTACTTAGAAGAAAAGAACATTTCGAAAGCGTTTAATACGTCGTTCTCAGATCCTAAAAAAGAAACAAAGACATTGAAGGCTAATTATAAACATTTACTAGTTATTAAATTTCTTAATTTTTTCAAGTGACTATTACTTTAAATCGCTACAATACTTTCATATGTATTGAGAATGGAAATAATTGTGTAAATGCTATTCTTTGGTCCAATAGATTCTAATTGAACGTTCTCTTCTCTAAATCGCTTCGAAGAGGCCCATGTCAATATCTTGCCACGGTCACCTAGATCTTCAGAACTCTCGCTAATCAAACACGTATGGAATATTGTGGGAAAAAGCTAATGAAAGCGACATGAATTCTAGGTTGCTTGGAAAACAATACCCTAAAAGGACATCGATCACTTACTGGAATATCACGAAGAATGAGAGAGTGTGAAACTAATAAGGACGACCCAACACATTATTAATAAAAATAAAATTAAATAGTGTTCATCTTTTGTTCTTTTTCTTTGAAATGATGATCAACTATTACCTTTGAATAATTATACGTTTTGGCCAAGTTTGGTCAGAAAATTTGCACCCCTTCCTGGTGGTTGCTATTTCCAAGTCATTGAGCATATTATAAAGGGTTACATCTGCAAAAGTTTATTGTACGATGTGATATATGGCGTGGTGGTATTATTGGACCATTTTTCCTCAAATCAAGGTAGAAGATGAAGTTACAGTGACTGGTGGACATTTTTATGGTCAAATTTAGATGAAATTCGCATGTCCTTCAAAAGGATTTCATCTAAATTTGACCATCAAAATAAGCAATCAGCAAGATGGTTCTATATGTCAAATTGCTAATACCACTATAGAGCATTCGATGCAATAACTTTAGTAGTTTCTAAAGTTTAGAAACGTACAACTGTCAGTTGTGCTGATGACGATATGTATTTGATATTGTATTGTAGAGTATACAATGATATAATAACAGGCTCTTGTTCATAGACAGCACAAATAAATTAATCGAGCAATTCTTTGGGCAACAAATAATCCACACAACTGTGATACAATTTAGACGCGTGATTGGCATTGTTGAACACAATTATTCAATCAAGTACCAGTTTCCTCATATTTTTAAAATTATAGTCCACAGTTCTGTGTCTTACGTCTAGTAATTTCGCGATTCGTCTATTACTTATGTAAATACAGCGTGCACCTATTACAAACTATTATTTTGTCCAAACTATCGCTCGCTGCGCCTTGACTCTACTATTGGAGAAACGAATACATAGTCTAGTTTATTTAATAGTCGCTAGATTTGTTGTCTTCTTTTTTTTTGATAACCGTTATATGTTTAAAATGGCTATTCCGCCACAATCATTTTGTGTTCTCGAGTTTGTGAAGTGCAATTCAGTAAATACAGTGCAAATACGTTTCAGGTTGAGCTACCAAATTGATCCTCCGAAAGGGTGGAACATTCGCAGATGGTATCGATAATTTATAGATACAGGATGTGTATGTAAAGGAAAGAGTCCTGGCCGCCCTCGTGTTTCTGAAGGAAACGTTGCACAAATACAAACTGCTTTCCAACGTAATCCTTCAAAATCAACTCGTCGTACCAGTCGGGAGTTACGACTGCATACAACAACAATTTGGCGTGTTTTGAGACGTTGGTTGGTTATGAAGCCGTACAAGTTACAGTTGTTACAAGCTCTGCGTCCTGATGACAAACGAAAACGTGTGGCATTCTGTAACGAGCTTCATAATGCTATTGACAATGATAACACTTTCGCACAACGTATCGTGTTCAATGATGGAGCGACTTTCCATGTTAGTTTGGTAAACAAACACAATATTCGAATTTGGGGTCACAGAACCCACATGCAGCCATTGAACATGTACTTCACCTAATATGTTTACGGTCCATTCTTCTTTGGGAAACACGTTAACGCTAAGACGGGGCACCCCTGGAGTCGCTAAGTGCGTGAATATCTGAATGAAACTCTACCGAACCGTTGGATTGGTCGTCAAGGAGTTGGCGAGTTAGCATGTCTCAGCTGGGCTCCACGGTCACCGAATTTGACACCCTGCGACTTCTTTCTGTGGGGTTTCCTTAAAGACAACGTTTATGTACCACCACTCCCAGAGAACCTGGAAGAGTTGAAGAACTGGATCCGTACTGCCGCAACATCAGTGACGAAGGACATGCTCGCCCGAGTATGGGAGGAATTTGAGTATCGATGTGATATTGTTCGTGTCGCTGATGGAGGACATATTGTACATCTGTAATCTGAACTTGAGAGGTTCGTAAATATGTGTGTGTAAAGCTTCATATTCGTATGTCTTAAAGTTTAATAAATATATGCATTCGAAATACGTATATTCTTTATGAAACACCCTGTATAATGATGAGACACTATAAAAGCACTTGTTTGAATCGATACTCCTTCTCTACGCGACATCATTCAAAACATCGATTTTATTTTAGAATAATACACAATCTTTATGACACGAACTTTTCACACTTCGAAAGTTGAATGAAAACTAACATTTTTATACAAATACTATACCTCGTGTTACTTGATTTATGGCATAATATAATCATAACGAAAGTTTCCGTGCAAAAAGTCTTTATTTAATTACCTTACCTGGGTTGTAAAATGGTTATTGTCGATAATTTTATTGTAAAGTACTTAAATAGATAAATAGCGAAGAATGCGCATGCATTTGTTTATCTTTTAATTAAAGTTTAATAAGGTATTAGTTTTAGATAACCTATAAGATTGTTTATTTGTGTAATTGGAAAATATATACGTGGATAAACATTTATGGCCGATAGTGTACAACTATACGGAAGAGAGACGAATTTTTGTGTCATATGTAATTGAAAATTTGAATGCAACATTACATCTCCGGGTCGTAAATCATTTACAAGCGAGATTTAATAATTAATTCTAAAGATGAAGTAAACCAAGTAGTTTCTTTTTAAAGAAAAACTCTCATCAAATCTTACTTTAAAAAGGATATTATTTTCATCATCCGCCTAGAAATACGAAGTATGACAATTTAAATAAGAAGACTGCACTACTTCCACAGCGCAGCCTCATTGGGCGAGGCTGTTATTGGAATGTCATTGGTGTTGATACTTCCCAAGCCAGAATCCGTAGCTTCGTCTCTCTGTCTACTTTAGTTTTCTTTCGAGGTTTAATTGTATAGAACACACTACATAGTAGATGATAAAAGCAATAAAAATCGAGCAGCGAATTAACCTGAAATTTCTTGTCGTATTAAAAAAGACGCCAACAGAATGTCTACAAATGTTAAAGGAGGTATTTGGTAACAGTTTTATGTCACGTGCGCGAGTTTTCGAATTATCACCAAGACAGAAAAACGCACGAATGATCCTAACGAAATTGAAGGCAGTGCTGATCGTTTTTTTTATATCAAGGGTGTTATCATGACTGACTGGATGCCTGAGGGTCAAACCTTTAATCAGAAATACTGCAAAGAACTCCCAATCAAGCTGGCGAAAGGAGTAAGGAAGAAAAGATTGGATTTGTGGAAGAACAACTCGTGAATTCTGCACCAGAACAACGTACCAGCTCACAACGGCCTACGTGCGAAGCAGTTTTTAGCGGACAAGCGCATTGTTGTGCTTAATCATCCTCCGTATTCGCCAGATCTCGCTCAATGTGAGTTCTGCCTGTTCCCAAAAGTGAAAAGTGCATTGAAGGGAGCACATTTTCAGTTTGTTGAACATGTAAAGGCAAAAACGTCAGAATTATTGAAGAGGCTGACAACTGATAAACTGCAGCATTGTTTTAAATAATGGGAGACATGTATACCGCGGCGTATAGGTAGGGGAGGAGAGGATATTGAAGGGGGTAAAAATTGAATATAAATTTATTTGCAATAAATAACATATCTCACACCAGCCTCGTTATTTAATTACCACACCTCGTATTTATTCAAACGGCTAAGCTTCTTGGTTGATCTGCCAATTTAACTAAATGATCAGTTGACGAGAAATTCAAGTTGTGTTAGTTCTTTTTGGCTCACACTGTACATCAAACTATAACAATTAACTTGAAATCTTAAATTCGATTAAGAAAACTTATGCCGCCTACTTGAACTGTGATTAAGTAAATGAACAATAACAAAAACCAATTTGATTCATACAAATACATTACATTAGAAGTTCCGCAATTACAAATTTATTACTCATTCGAACTCCACCCTTTTAATAGATTATATAAGGAAACACACTACTGAAATCGTTTTTCCCAGTCGACATGAATATAATTCTTTGTAATGACTCACGAACGAATGCAATCTAGACATTCTTTTCGGATTTTTCTTCTGTACTTTATTAGTTTTAGTTTTTCATAACTGGCATGTGCAGCTTTCTCCGAAAGAATTTCTTTTCATCTCATGCGTACGTTCATGTACTTATCTACACAAATATTAATTATTGGCATTATTAAATGCGGCACGATAACAAACAACAAAGAAGCACACGTTTATTAACATTGCTGTCCATTCGAAATCAGTGCGCGTTGCGATGAAAACGTAAGGTCAATCTGTAAAACGTTATGCAACAATGTAGAAACATGGGTATGTTGGACTTTCTAAATCGACACGATCAGTGTTAACAATTAAACGTAGGATGCTATTATCGGGCTTAGATTGCGAGATTAATAAGGAAATTGGTTGCGATAGATGTTAGGGCAAGAGCATTGCATAAATTTTTTGAATAAAGGAAATTATATTTGCAATTTTATTAAGTTCTTTAAACTAATATCATTATTGAGACTTAATACAAAAAAATAAAAGTAAATTTACATTAAACGAGATATTCAGGGTTAGATCCAATTCCAAAAACTTTATTTATTTGCCTTTTTAACCGTCATAAATATATTTTTCTAATTTGCTGCTATAACAACGCTATTAAAGCATCGAAGAAGACGCATTTGTAATCTTTAAACGCACTACTTTAATCTAGAGTAAACTAGTTTTTTAAGAGTGGTCAATAGAAATTTTATTTATCAAATGAGAGTGACAAAAAAATGTAAAGTCAAACTGTTAAATTAAATGCAGTCACTTCACTACTCAAAATATTTAAGGATATTTGAAAAAATAATAATAAAATAAATAAATAATATAGGACACGCAAATATTTGTATATTGCAACTATAACGCTTTTAAACAAGAAACAGAATGCATTGACAGGTTTCAACTTGTACAGCGCTTCAGTGCAGCGCCGGTGCGAACCGCCATTGCTTGAGGGTATAAAAGCGCGTATGCAAGCGGTCTCGACTACAGTTAGATTATATCATTTTCTGTATCGTAACTAATTTTTTAACTGTAATTATGAGTAATAATGGAAAAAGCAAAGCAATTTGACTTATGCTCAGGGTTAGAGAGCCATAGGTCAATTGAAAATTGGATGGAGACAGCAAGCTGTTGAAGTTTTTGCAGTTAGTCAAAGTGTGATTTTGCGTTTGCGGAATCGGTTTTTAGGAACTGGAGATGTTCAGTGAAGACAAGGACAAGGACGCCAAGCATCTACAACACCAAGTGATGATCGATACCTAACAGTATTTGCACGTAGATCCCGCACTTGTAACACAAGGAAGCTTAGAAGTGAGCTTGGTGCTGCTACGGGAAGAGCAGTATCAACTCAAACAATAAGAAATCGTCTTCATAACGTTGGCACGCATACTCGAAGACTCCTAGTATGCGTTCCACTAGCTTCTCTTCATAAAATGTCGCGAAGAATATGTGCTGAGCAGAATAGAAATTGGAATCACAATGATTGGGCACAAGTATTATTTTGTGACCAACCCAGGTCTTAAATCTAGATAATAGGTGTATTTTAATTTGGCGTGAACCTGGGACGCGTGATCAACCACAATTTGTTCGAGAAAGGGCGCAATATGAAGGTGGGAGTGTAATGGTATGGACTGGGATAAGCGTAGGAGGTTATACAGACCTTTATATGATACAGAATGGCAACTCGACTGCTCAGGATGAAATTTTTAAAACCATTGTTCTTCCATACCCTGACGCTATGGGTGAAAGATTCATTTTAATGGATGACAATGCTCGTACACATCGAGCAAACGTCGTGAACAACTGGATTGAACAATTGGGATTCAATAGAATGGACTGGCCAGCAAATTATCCTGATGATATCCTATCGAACGTGCTTGGGATGATTTAGAAAGACGTGTTGCAGCAAGAAATATTCCACCGCGTACAATTCAGGAACTTCAAATTGCTCTGATAGAGGAATGGAATAACATTCCACAAAAATTTTTTGATGTCCTGGTTCAATCAATGCCGGTGAGATGTCAAACCTTTATTGCCGTTCGTGGAAAACATACACATTATTAACAATAGATTTTTCGTCATTTTATCAATAAAACTTCTTATAAAGTCGCATATTTGTGTATTCATTTAATGGTATTTATTCACCCTAGTGGCTTAGTATCTTCATAATGGGCACAAACAAATTCGAACGTATCAATGCGTTCGGTTTTTTATTTAAAAGCGTTGTAATTAAACATAAAAATATTTGCGAGGTGCTACACTATTTATTTATTTATTCAATTACCATTTTTCCAAATGTCCCCAAATTGTTTTGAGCAGTTCAAATATCAAATATAGTCTCTTTATTTGACTGTTGGAAAAAATACAAACGAACTCCTTTTCCTTTAAATTTTGTTCACAATCTTTTCTCTCTAATGTACTTTCTTGTGACCTCAAACTAGCTCGTGATAGCTTTGATAACTATGCCATCGTAGTGCAAAAATTTTTCACGAATAGTTCAGTATTAATTGTCGTCTCGAGTATAAACTCTACTATTGAGAAGTATAGACGAATCTCTTTCTACATCAGATTTGAAATCTGCAAACATTTTGACTGATCAGTTCCATTTGGTATACGATGACTAGATACTAACAATTCTGCTCTCAGATGCGCGAAAATTGTTCATTCAATAGATAGCGTTTCTTTCTCTTCTGATTTACTTCTACATTAATTGCGTTCATATAATATCTCTTCATCTCCTCGTTCTGATCTTATTCCGTCTTCTACACTTCAAAAGTGTGCAAAAACTCTGGCTTTGCCTTTCTCCAACATTCTTTCGACTCTTCTATCCTCCCAGTTATTTGACTCAGTGCGACTGTAACACCGATATTTAAAAAGGGTCATAAGCTGGACTCAGGAAATAACAGAGTAATAAATTTATCTCACGTATGTTTTGAAATTATCATTAATAGTTTTTTCTTGCAAGGACGTTCTTGTCTGATGAACTTTCTGCAATGTTTGAATTCCTGAACAAGCGAGTTTTAACAATCGAATACCTGTAGACAGATGAATTATTTATTTTTATTCATTTGGTTTTATTTTAAAACTTTTTTCAATCAGAATTTATTGCTATTTTGTTAAATAATCATTTATCTTTATTATGTGAGTTATGTACTTGCTTTTTTGTGACATTTGCCCGTGTAAATGCCAGCGTAAATACATTTTTTTAATAAAGTTTATTATTATTTACTATTTATTATTATCATTAGCTTTTTTTGTATAAAACTATATCAAGAATTTTATATTTATCCAACACATACATATGTAATTAGTAAGCTATATAAATCTTATATTTTAATAAC
>JAVIWB010004909.1:0-109974 GCA_031893035.1 Dermolepida albohirtum | reverse complement strand
AAGTGACACCGTCATAGGATACTCCCCACCAAACCATCACTGAAGCAGGAAAATGACCTCGCTGAATCCTTGGCACCACTTCATTGGCTTCCTTGGAGGACCGTGCATACCATTCTGCTTGTTAAAAATTTCTTCCACGGTAAAAATTTTTTCATCGGAAAACAGAATTTTTTTGTAACGCTCTTTGCCGTACAACGATATCAGGTGTCTGCATTTTTTCTTCCTATTCTTTTTTAATTCAACGTTAAGGCGCTGTCATGTTTGTCGTTTGAAAGCTCTAAGTCCTAGGTCCTGTTTAATGATTCGGCTCATGGTTCTCGGAGCAATACCCATTTCACGAGCCATGATTTTCTGTTTGCGGACAGGATGTCGATTGATGCGGGACCTCACAGCATTGATGGCCTGTGGTGTACGAACTATGCGAGGCCTGCCAGATCTTTTACGGTCGATTACATTTCCAGTATCAATGAATAACTTAACAGTACGATACACAAACACACGCGTAATATTTAACGGTTTCAATAAATAAAAAATACGGGCTCTTTCTATTCCACACTTAAAAAGTGCAATAACCGTAATACGGCTCCCTTTATCCGACCATTCCATAATGACGACTGACGCTATAGTGAAATCGTTCGGCACTTTTGTAAAGCATATATCAAATGTCAGAACTGCCAACATAAAATTTTTGTGCTTTCAAGTTATCATCTGCAAAAAGGTGCGTTTACACTTGTATCAATACTTATGGCAGGACTAGGCATATAGCGAGGTGTTTTGTAGTGTCTTGTAAATAAGGCACTAGAGCACCGAGGCGAGTGTATATTTTACTATGTAATTGTTTGTCTGTTTAATGTGTTAAATGGGCTCCACGTTGGTCTACTTACGTCAAATACTATGTATTTGTGATGTCGGTTCTCCTTTAAGTTTATACTATCATATTTTATTTTGCTTCACTTTGGATTGTGCCAAATATTATGTAATTATGTGTATTATTTTGTGTATTTTTATATGTGTTTTATTAAAGGAACTTTAACTTGATTTGATTTGACTATAAAGTATAATAGAATTTATAAATGTGTACCAAAATGAATTAGTCTCTAAGATTCGGATTAACTTGTAATTAATCATAAACGATTGTGTGTAAAATAAAATGTATTAATGAATTAATACTTACTTTGTTCTTATATATATATTTTTAATAATAGGTTATTTTATCTGCTTCTGGGCTTCCAGGCTGGAACCGCGTCACTTGTCTATCTGCCGACGTTTCGTACCCATTTGTATGGGACATCTTCAGGGCTGAACTACTACACAGAAACTGAAAACCATACAAATGGGTACGAAACGTCGGTAGATATACAAGTGACACGGTTCCAGCCCGGAAGCCGAGAAGCAGATAGCATGGACCACGATCGCGGAAGTCTACGTACCAGATTAATAGCTTATTTAATTGAGTTCTGCACCTCTTTAATGAGACATGATATCTACCGGTATCTACCGGCTATATCATTACATAAATCAAATTTAGAATAATTAAAAATTAAATTTTTTATACATATATCATTCCTATCTTCAAACCTTATATAGTGTCTTTAGTATAATATATTCTTCAATATTGTCTTTATAACTATTAACAAAATGATTTATTAGAAATATTAATTTGCTATCCAAAAGAATAAAAAATAATTTTATACTTTAAATCTCTGTATATTAAGTTATTACTGAACTCGTTTAGGTAATTTTGATGGAGCCTGTGGTTGATTAACTTAATCACTGAAGATTGATATATAACCCCTTGCCACATTAATTTTCGTATTCTCTATACGTATTTTGACAACTAAGTTGTCATCATCAGCAGATAATCAAACAGTGTCACACCTGGAAAACTATGGTAAAAATACCCGTACGAACACAAATTCCGCACAGGAACCGTACCGCTGAAAGCCAAAACGTACACAGTGTACGTTTTGGCTTTCCGAAATCCATGCTCAAATACAGCAAATTTCTGAAAATTATTCAATTCTTTAAGATACTATTTCCAAATTAGAGAACGCCAAGCTGTCATTTCATAAAGCGCTAAATATATTGGGTTGGCAACTAAGTACTTTCGGTTTTTACTGATAGAGAGCGCTGCTTTATTTTTTGTATAACGTATGTTAGTGCTGTACTTTACCGTTTGTCGCGTGATACTAGTCACATTGACATAACTTCAGAAGCAAGTAGTGCGTGATTTTTATTAAAGCTATAAGTTGTGGGTTAATTTTAAATGGAGTGCAGAAACGAACATTTTCGATATATTTTACTATTTTATTTCCGTAAAGGAAAGAAAGCTGCTGCGGCTCACAAAAAGATATGTGAAGTTTATGGTGCTAATTGCTTAACAGAGCGCACGTGTCAGAACTGGTATAAAAAATTCTGTTCTGGAGATTTTTCCCTCAAAGGTGAGCAACGTTCTGGTCAGCCTACTGAAGTTGATGATGATCAAATCAAAGTCATAATTGAAGAAGATCGTCATATAACTGTTCGAGAGTTTGCGGAGAGGCTACATGTATCGCACACAACAATTGAAAAACATTTAAAATATCTTGGGCAGTTAAGAAGCTTGATATTTGGGTACCTCACGAATTGAAAGAAATTCATTTAACACAAAGAATCAACTTTTGTGATATGCACCTTAGACGAGATGAAACCGACCCTTTCTTAAAAAGAATCATCACTGGTGATGACAAATGGGTCCTGTACAGTAACATAGTTCGAAAACGATCATGGAGCAAACACGATAAACCAGCTCAAACCACATCGAAAGCTGAATTGCATCCAAAAAAGATCATGCTGTCAGTTTTTTGGGATTACAAAGATGTTGTGTTTTTTGAGCTGCTTCCAAGGAACCAAACGATCAATTCTGATGTTTACTGCCAACAATTAATAAAATTGGATGAAGCAATCAAAGAAAAACAGCCAGAATTGTCAAATCGGAAAGGTGTAGTTTTCCACCAAGATAATGCAAGGCCTCACACATCCTTGGCAACTCGTGGGAAACTATTGGAGCTTGGTTGGGAAGTGATGCCACATTCCCCATACAGCCCTGACCTAGCACCATCTGATTACCATTTATTTCGAAGTTTGCAGAATTCTTTGAATGGTAAAACTTTCGCAAATGACGATGACCTTCACTCGCAACTGAAAGAAAGATGGCAAAAGGTCATTGAGCAAAATGGAAAATATATAATTGATTAAAAACTATTCTTTGTTTAAAAAAAAGTGATCTATTTTAAACTACAAAACCCAAAGTACTACCCAAAGTTGCCAACCCAATAGTATATTACCTCAAAGTTTCGTTAGGAAATCTAACAGATAGAATAGGAAAATTAACAACCGATAAATTGTGTGCGGTTATAAATAAGCATACCGATTTTCTATAGTGCGTATAGGCAAGAGCTGAAAACCAAGAGTGCGAATATGATGCGAGGCGTCCTTTTTAAATTCGCGAACATCAAGTCATTAGACGCAGAACGCTCCTTTTCCACATAACATACACCAACATATTTTCACCTCGCCCTAGGAGTATGACTGAGTCAGCACTGGAAGGCATACTAATGACACAATACTACAGCGAATTTTTCTGTCACTCTACATCAACAATACAAAAAAAAACTAAAATATGTAGTAAGTAATTACGTTTATTACTTTTAATATTGATAGTAACCGAGCCGTACGCTACTGCGAAAGCACTCGTTTTTGTAGCCTTAATCTGCGATATATCGCTTTGATTTTCTTAAGTTCTCGGAAACAATTGTTTTTTATTTATGAAGGATATATTCAATGAAATTTAATATAGTGTTTTCAAGTGCATAGTTCATTTGGTAAAAATAACTCACAGACAGAAGATTTCTTTTTTTTTTTCAACTGGCTTTAACAGTTTGAAATTATTTTTAATCTAAACGACAAAAAAGTTAAATCATGATGCGCTTCTTTTAAATCCAAATAATTAATGCTAAAATTTATTATTTTGTTTCTTAATTATACATATTTTAAAACAAAAATAATTTAATGAAATTTATTCGCAGTCGTTCCGGCGCCTCGACCATATTGTTCGCATTTAAAACAACGAAAAAAATATGTACGTCTAATAACAGCACCTACAATATTTTTGACGAATAGGACAAGGAGCTCGGAAATAATTATTTAAGCATTTTAGAAGGAAATTAATTAAATACAGCACAGTCTAAGACTTGGGAAACAGGAGGTGGAGACAAATCGTTTAGCTTTACGGGAAATGCTTGACGCGTTTAAGTCCGAATGTTTTTGAAATATTCAATTAAGGAAAACACCGCTGTCTTGGGAAATTCTTTTCGACAAATCTGAATAATTTATTCCATTTTTTAGCGTAGATCTTCTTCTATGAGCGAGAACGCGCTCGCAATAGCTTTATCTTATTATGGAGTTGAATTTAATAAATTTGATAAGATAAAAGCTCTTATTTTTTGGTCTTCTACGACTTATAGATGTGATACGTTCTCGGTTTCTTTGTATTCAAATGAAAATTAATCGGAAATAACGATCGTTCAGATAATATTTGAAGTAAATACGTTATTTGAGTTTTGTATAAGTTATCAAAGTTATACGATTTTGTTTGGTAACCTGTTACATGTAGTAAGTTAAGTGTTCCAAAAATGAAGCTGATTTTATACGAGGATAGTTTGACAAGTAGTGAGAATGACACATAGGTGGCGCTCTAATTAGTAAAACAAATGCACTGTAATTTAGGTTGCCTATTTATATGTTTACATTCTGATATTTAGATAAATCGGTTGATTAGTTTATTTTTGATAGCTGATTGAAAAAGAAGCAACACGTCGTTTTGTTAAAATGAAAAAAGCAGAGTATAGTGCGGTGATTAAATACTTCGTAATTAAGGGTATGAAAGCTATCGAAATAAATGATGAGTTACGGGAAACATTAGGTGAATCTGCTCCATCATCCGCCACAATAAGTAGATGGGTAAATGAGAATAAACGTGGTAGAACAAGCTGTGTTGATGAAGCGCGCTTTGGAGCACCCAAAATCGTAACTTCTAAGAAAATGATTATAAAAATCCATAATATTATTACGCAAGATCGACGACTCAAAGTGAGAGAGACAGCAGACATGGTAAACATTTCAACAGAACGCGTACACCACATTTTAACGAAAGAATTGGGCCTTTCCAAGCTTTCGGTAAGATGGATGCTGCTATTGCTTACGACTGATCAAAAGTTCACTCGTTTGCGCATTTCCAATGAGTGTTTGGACCTTTATAAGCGGAATCCGGTTGAGTTTTGTAGGCGATTTGTTAAAACTTGGATACACTACAGTACACCCGAAACTAAACAACAGTCGAAACAACTGTTAGAACGTGGTTCTGCACATCCAAAGAAAGCGAAAACCACTTTATCGGCAAACAAGGTGATGGCATCAATTTTTTGGGATTCAAAGGGCATTTTGCTCACCTTCAGAAAGGTGCCACAATAAACGGACAATATTATGCAGCACTTCTACAAAAATTAAATGTTGAGATTCGTGCTAAAGGGCCAGGAATGACAAAGAAAAAGATTCTGTTTCACCAAAACAACGCTCCCTCGCATACCAGCACAGTTGCGATGTCCAAAATCCACGAATTGCATTTCCAATTAGTATCGCATGCGCCTTATTCGCCGGATCTAGCCCCTTCCGACTTCCAGCTTTTTCCAAAATTGAAAACAACACCCTCCTCAGCTCTGCTATTTCGTTTTCAAGGAAAAGTAAAACAAATTTACGAGTAAGTAGCTTTAATTCTTCCAAATAATAAAAGCTATAATAATAATAATAAATTCATTACAATTTATCAAGAAGAAGAAATGCAAACATCACAACATAAATATGTTACAAATGTATGTATGCATGTATCTCAAACATAGTACATCTTAATGTAGAGAACTACGATATATATTTTCATGTATATTATAGAGTCATAAATGAATTAAGAAATCTCGTATTCTAATCCTTTTATCGACCCCAAACTTTTGATATTGTGCAGCCTTCATTTACCTATATCTCATCGAAAAAATAATCTTTCCTACTTTCCGTTCTAAATTGCTTTGGTCTGGTCATATATTGTTTCCTATATATAATTATTTTATTATTTTGCTTCAAGTAGTTATTTCCAAATTTCATTTTAAAAATAAAGGTAAAGATGGGCTAAAATAACACACATTAGTAAAAATAGTAAAATAGTAAAGTCAAAGTACCTTACCAGAAATTTATCTCATTCAATAATTTACATAACGCCTGCTTTGAGAACTTAGATACACCAACGAAGATGATATGTAAAATGTCTCAAGCTCTCATCTACTGTTACTAAAATTTTATTCAATGTAGGAATCTCATTTTCAAAGAATAACGAATAAGTTTTATACCTTATCAATGATTTTGGGATATCGTTTACACAAGCGTTGCTCAAACAATCGACCGAGATCGACCAATCGTAAAAGTCGATCGCGGAAATACGTCTACATTTGCTCAGGAAACTAAAAAATAATCGCCTTTTATGGGTCATTCGTATAGCGACACTGTGATAATAATAAAAAAGTGATACCTTACTCTTTTTTTTTAAATCGGACAGACAATTTTGAACCTAATTATTGCATAATGAGATTTTATATTACTTCACCAACACTATAGCGATTAAGCGTCCTTGAATACATAGAGATGGTGTGCATTGATTATTGATTCTTACATTAATTGATTTGGAGTTCAAATTTAATTGTCTAGCGCAGTTGTCTACATTAAATTATGAGTGATTTATTGTCTGCTTGTTGTCAAAATTGTGTCGAATGTTTTTGTAGAATTTCGTCATTTTCATAGGACTATAAAAGAAGATCATTTGGCATTAGTTGGTCAGTCTTTCTGTGGAAGAGGCTAGAGTGATAATGTTAAAACCATGTTTGGAATGTTGTATTGTTGTACTTAAGTGTATTTAGTCAACAATTGATGCCAGTAAAATCAGCGGTGTCAAAGAATAGTTTTATGTGGTGTTTCATGTGTGTTTTCAAAACAGAAAAGGTGAACGCATATTTACGATACAAGATGAGCGCGACCAAAAAGGAATTATTTTAATAATGATTGGGAGGACGAATTCTTGTTAACTCTGGTCAAAGATACGTGCGTTCTCATTTGTAAGACTTCAGTTGCATTTTCTAAACGTAGGAATCATGCATAAAACACCTGAAAATAATTTTTCAGCAAAGAGTATGTTAAACTGGCGAAAAGCAAAAGATTTGGAAAGTACTTTGAAAGCGGAGCAACCTATATTCACTACATCAGCCAAACAATCGGAAACTGCAAAGATTGTGGTGTTTGAAATTACTCATATACTGGCGAAACTCAAGAAACCTTTCGGAGATGGAACGGTAGTGAAAGAAGCTTTTTTGATCTTTAAAGGAGCGGAGATGTCATTGGGAGACTTCAAAAATAAAATAGAGATTAAAGAACTCCAATTATCTCATTCGACTGTCACTAGACGAGTTGAGTTCATCAGCAAGGATATGGAAAACAAACTGAAAAATAATAATAATAATATTTATTAACCACCCAACAGAGTACTCCTATAGTGTATACAAATCAAAAATTACAATTACATTAATAATACATATAAAAAAATCAAAAACACAAAAAAAATTAATGACAAAATAATAGAACTGAATGTAAGTTAAATAAATAAATAAATCAAATTAAATCCAATCAAACACCGCGACGATGCAGTTGGTTGAAATTCCTAGCCGCGTGCGTAAGTGGAGCCCTAAGCAGAATGTTGGTTCTTGGCGTTCCCATTGCCAAAGGATCACCGAACTTCGACTCCAGGCGTGGGACCGCAAAACCTACGCCAGCCAACAGCTCTGGTGCATCAATTTTCCCCGAAATCAAGCCAGACATAACCGTAGCACTGACATTCCGCCTCCGTTCTGCCAAGGACTCAAAGCCATGGCTAAGTAGAAGTTCCCCATAGTCAGTGTCGTGTCCCAGATAAAAACCTTTGAATGTCAAGTATTTCAAAAGCTTTCTCTACACTTGTTCTACGGCATAAATTTGATTATTGTAATTAGGGTACCACACCACTGCAGCATACTCCAGCTTACTACGCACTAACGCACGAAATAAAGAGGATATATATCTTGTGTTTGTAAAGCTTCTGGAAGTCCGCATGATAAGGCCAAGAACCTTGTGTGCATTCGTGAGCATAGCCGAAACATGGTCAAAACAACACCCAAATATCATAGAATGTATATATTTTTCTTGGAGTTTGAGGAATCCATCGATATGACATATACTGCCCATTTACGTACTTTTATTCGCCGTGGTACTTTCGTTTCGTTAATATAAAATAGCAGCAAAAGTCAATTTTACCCTCTACGAAACGAATGCATGAATTTAAATATCATATAAAGTAAACAACAGGCTTCTAGTTACCTTATTTCCTAAGAGAAGTTGGCGTCACCAGGGAAGCTTTTTGGGCTCTTTCCATAAATGTTCCTGAAGAACTGAAGAATTTAATTTCTATAATGAATGCGTAATTACTTAATTTCTAGAATTTTCTCAGTACTTCATCAATTAACTTAATTTAAAAATGAAATCGACGTACGATGAAAATACCTACTTAACTCTTCAAAAATTGCCGTCGCCAGCTAAGACGAAGTTGTACGGATACGGAAGTCGGCAATCCATTTAAGTTTATCAAAGTGCTTGACGCTATTTGCGTGTCTGTTTTTGAAATATTCAATTAGGGAGAACATCATCGCAGCGGAAAATCAAATATTTTCGGTTGAGTTTTTGCATTTTTTAAACATTTTATATACGCGACGTTTTATTTCTTTGCCATGCTCCAAATAAGCCTTCGAATGTTGATTGACGGAAAAGTGGAATAAGTAAGAGAGAAGATAATATTTTAAATTTCCGTCTGACATGTTAAATAAACCAAGTTTTATTGAACTTGTTTTATATTGTCGTTTACGCACAATTTGGAATTATCTGGACTATGGGTAAAAAAATATTTCAAAATTAATTATTGTACCTATGACATCCCGTTATGGAAAACAAACAAAAAGTCTAATAAAGAAAATAATGAGGGTGGTTTGAAAACTTTCCGACCTAACAAAGATATAAGACATTTTTTCTTAAAATTTATATTTATTTTCTAAATAGTCTTCTTGTAACTCCACACACTTCTCCCAGCGATGCTCCCATCTCTTTAACTCGTCCAAATAGTAATCGGCCTTTTTCTCTGCAAAATAATTGTTCACGAAGGTGATTGCCTCCTCATTTGACGAAAATCTCTGTCCTCCGAGTGCAATTTTTAGATGAGGGTACAAAAAGAAGTCGCTCGGAGCTAGATCTGGTTAGTAAGGCGGATGGTCAAGCAGTTCAAAACGTAATTCGTGGATTTTCGCCATGATAACCGCTGAGGTGCTTTTTCTGCAAATGTGGCCGTTTTCCACAATTTCTGTCTTCAGCTTGTCAAGTAATGATACGTAGTATGCTCCTGTAATAGTGTTTCCTTTTTGAAAAGAATCGATTATGATAATTCCACGACTATCCCAAGAAACAGTTGCCATTACTTTTCCAGCCGAAAAAACAGTTTTTGCTTGTTTTGGAGCCGATTCCCCCTTTGCAGTCCACTGTTTTGACTGCATTTTTATTTCGGGCGTATAATGGTGTATCCAAGTTTCACCTACAGTAATTAATCGGCGCCAAAATTCGGATTTATTGCGCCTACTACGCTAAAAGAGCGTTGGAAATGTTCATTCGAAAATGTTTTTCGTCTAACATTAGCAAATAAATTTAGAATTTTCTCAGTACTTCATCAATTAACTTAATTTAAAAATGAAATCGACGTACGATGAAAATACCTACTTAACTCTTCAAAAATTGCCGTCGCCAGCTAAGACGAAGTTGTACGGATACGGAAGTCGGCAATCCATTTAAGTTTATCAAAGTGCTTGACGCTATTTGCGTGTCTGTTTTTGAAATATTCAATTAGGGAGAACATCATCGCAGCGGAAAATCAAATATTTTCGGTTGAGTTTTTGCATTTTTTAAACATTTTATATACGCGACGTTTTATTTCTTTGCCATGCTCCAAATAAGCCTTCGAATGTTGATTGACGGAAAAGTGGAATAAGTAAGAGAGAAGATAATATTTTAAATTTCCGTCTGACATGTTAAATAAACCAAGTTTTATTGAACTTGTTTTATATTGTCGTTTACGCACAATTTGGAATTATCTGGACTATGGGTAAAAAAATATTTCAAAATTAATTATTGTACCTATGACATCCCGTTATGGAAAACAAACAAAAAGTCTAATAAAGAAAATAATGAGGGTGGTTTGAAAACTTTCCGACCTAACAAAGATATAAGACATTTTTTCTTAAAATTTATATTTATTTTCTAAATAGTCTTCTTGTAACTCCACACACTTCTCCCATGCTCCCATCTCTTTAACTCGTCCTAAATAGTCTTCTTGTAAATAGTAATCGGCCTTTTTCTCTGCAAAATAATTGTTCACGAAGGTGATTGCCTCCTCATTTGACGAAAATCTCTGTCCTCCGAGTGCAATTTTTAGATGAGGGTACAAAAAGAAGTCGCTCGGAGCTAGATCTGGTTAGTAAGGCGGATGGTCAAACAGTTCAAAACGTAATTCGTGGATTTTCGCCATGATAACCGCTGAGGTGCTTTTTCTGCAAATGTGGCCGTTTTCCACAATTTCTGTCTTCAGCTTGTCAAGTAATGATACGTAGTATGCTCCTGTAATAGTGTTTCCTTTTTGAAAAGAATCGATTATGATAATTCCACGACTATCCCAAGAAACAGTTGCCATTACTTTTCCAGCCGAAAAAACAGTTTTTGCTTGTTTTGGAGCCGATTCCCCCTTTGCAGTCCACTGTTTTGACTGCATTTTTATTTCGGGCGTATAATGGTGTATCCAAGTTTCACCTACAGTAATTAATCGGCGCCAAAATTCGGATTTATTGCGCCTACTACGCTAAAAGAGCGTTGGAAATGTTCATTCGAAAATGTTTTTCGTCTAACATTAGCAAATACAGCACCCAACGCGTGTTATTAATATTTGAATGATTCCTTATAACATTCATTTATTCGGCAAGAGATAGCAAGTGTCTGTCTACACACGCTCAGGAAACTTTGTTGCCGACATGGGAGATAGACGTGTTCTCGTTCTGCCATTCAATACATTCGTGTATTGTACGATATAGGAAGGTAATATTTTTTCTCTTGTATTTTTAAATGATTATAATTGGCTGATAAATAGTAAGAATTTTATAACTTAAATTTAGTATATAGCGTATGCGATGCAAATTTATGCATGAAATGTTTAATATTTTAAAATAATACATCCAAAATTATTCCAATATTTAAAATGATTACGTAAAAAATCGCTGATGCGAAATTTTTTTTATGATTGCGCGTTTATATTTATGGCATTTGTCATGTATAGTGTAATGATTGGAGTGTTTAAATAAACAATTACGGTCTGATTTCATAAAGCATTTAAATATTTATAGAATATATGTGCGTGCACGTATTCAGTTCAACAGTTCACTCTTTAGAGCTGTTCAGTTCATATGGGTAGAAATAGAGGCAATATCAATGTTTGTTAATAAAATCGAATGTGATTCAATCGTATGGAAGTAAATTAAATCAAATACACCGCAAGAGCTGGAAATTCATGGTGTTAACTTTCAAACCCGACTATTTATTGCATAAATTTATTTAACGACATTAATTTATTTCAAATGAAATTCTACAAAAAAAGTTCCTGGGAGAATATACGGGGATATGTCTAGTAAAATATATTATAAATTTGTGACAAAAAATAATAATAAAATAAAAAATTGTAATGATGTGCAATTCAGAATGTTACAATTTGTTTCGAGTACAGCGCCTCTACAGTGTAGTCTAACGTATTTGTTTAACTAGAAAAAGAGGTTATTGGTAATAACTTGCAATTCTGTTAAATCATTAAATATATAAGCAAGCAAATATGGGAAAAATGAATTAAGAGAACTTTGATTTCCTTCAAGCATAGACTGCTATTATTAATAAAGGTTTAAATTTAAAACGTTATAAATTGTTAATAATGCAGAGAATAAAAATAAGAATACTCATACCTTACTTAACATACTTACAATATCATCATCGCCTACCACTAGTTCAGTTGAGATCTCAAGGGTGATCTTTTCGTAAATTTAATGTGTACAATTTTGACCTGTGGTATCCAGGTAATCACGAAACATGAGGAAACTTGACTGGTAAAGAAGGTAAAAACTCACTCAAGTAACAAGGACAGCCGAAATTTTACCATCGACGAAAAAATTAAAAGCTCAAGGCAAAGTACCAAATTTATTGACTAAACCCAGTATATTACAAGAACGGAAAAGGTGTGAACAAGAATTCTTAAAAAAAGATAAAATTCAAAGTCGAGGAATTAATTTAACATTAGAAATATTTAAAAGAAGTGAAATAATGATATCGCCAATAAGACTGGCGTACAAAGGTTTTACCCTTTTGTTGCCAGTGGCTGACCAAATTAAACAACATATACAAAGTATAAATTATTTGAAGAGAACTAGTATTGTCTTAGCTCTGGTTACGGAGAAAATGCAGACCGAGACTTGTTCAGATGTGATGTGACTGAGTATAAAGTTTTTACTCTTTTTTGCCAGTAATTGACCAAATTAAACAGCATATACAAAGTATAAATTAATCGAATAGTACTAGCATTGGCTTAGTTCTGGTTACGGAGAAAATGCAGGCATATACTTGTTCAGATGTGATGTGACTGGGTACAAAGCTTTTACCCCTTTTTTGCCAGTAATTGAGCAAATTAAACTGCATCTACAAAGTATAAATTATTCGAAAAGCCAAACTAGTATTGGCTTAGCTCTGGTTACGGAGAAAATGCAGGCATATACTTGTTCAGATGTGATGTGACTGGGTACAAAGCTTTTACCCTTCTTTTGCCAGTAATTGAGCAAATTAAACAGCATGTACAAAGTATAAATTAAACAGCATGTACAAAGTATAAATTATTCGATAAGTACTAGTATTGGCTTAGCTCTGGTTACGGAGAAGATGCAGGCAGAGACTTGTTCAGATGTGATGTGACTCGTTCACTCAAGGGACGACAAATTTGCATTGTTGCTCATATATAATCAGTTGCTACGATTTAAAGACGAGATAAAACACCTACTATATAATGACTATGACTTTAACTGCGATAGTACAACACTGTATTAAGATTTCAATTTAGTTCTTTATAGACACAATCACGCCTCGTTCTTTAATAAGTAGTCCAAGTAATTTTTGCTATGTGTGTTTTGAATTTACTCCACTAAGTAAGAATGAAAAGTTAAGTGTGAGTATTTGTCGAGTCTATAAACTTTATTTTGGTGTAACTGTCAAAAATCAAGACAAAATGATGCGTTCCACATGTAACATGTACCACGTATTTGAGGAATTGGTTATCTGGCAAACAATATTCTTTACTTCTCGTCGTTTCTATACGCTGGGATAAACAAAAGAACGATGCTAAACTATCACTCAACAGGCGTAAGCCTGAAAAACATGATAATGTAAAGGCAGTATCAGTTCAAGAACTCTAACCAAACGATAAATATCATACAATTTCTCTACCACCAATTGACAGAGAAAGCCAGGGAAGTCAAAATAGTAACAATATCGTAGGAGGTAAATCAATCGATTCTGATTTCACTAAATATACATCACGTGAGCCAAATTTAATTGGTCGGTTTGAATTAAATAACTTGGTAAGAGATTTCAATGTATCAAAATCACAAACAGAACTCTTTGAATCGCAATTTCTCTAATGGAATTAGCAAAAATAACATGAATTAGTATTTTTTGTAACAGACATGAATGTCTTGTTGATTTCTGTAGAATGGATGGTCATTTATCGTACTGTAATGATATTTGCAAGCCCTTTCGAGATACATGCGTGACCTCAGTTCATGGAGATTACTCATAGATTCCACCAGCCTGAAAGCAGTTTTGTTAAAAAATAGAAATCTTAATCTATCCATTCCAAGAGGTTGTGGAGTAAACTTTCGAGCAACCTGAAAGTTTTGTTAAATTTTTGTTAGAGAAGAAGTACGAGAAATATTCCTGGAATATTTGTCTGGATTTTAAGGTTACTGCAATTATTTTCAGTATGGAATCAGATTACTTAAAATATAGTTGCTTTTTATGTCTTTGGACAGTCAATAGTTCGCCCTGTCATGATAGTCATGACAGGGCGAACTATTTTATTAAACAGAAGTGAACATTACGACAGAACTTTATACCATGAAGAAACAATGTACATATTTCTGCTTTTAGTGTTAAAAGTAAAGACTATAATGCTACTTTTGCAACTTAAATTAGGGCTCATGATAAACTTTTTTGAGACACTGGGTCAAGAAGATAACTATTGTAAACGCTTTCGAGAAAAATTCTCGAAAACGACGGACGAAAAATCTAAAAGAAGGTATGTTCGTTGGACCTC
Source organism: Dermolepida albohirtum (assembly GCA_031893035.1). NCBI lineage: Eukaryota > Metazoa > Arthropoda > Insecta > Coleoptera > Scarabaeidae > Dermolepida > Dermolepida albohirtum. Next base: position 95,381 of record JAVIWB010004909.1, on the reverse strand, counting down.
AAGTAGTATGGTATAAGTTTATACCAGTTTCTTTGGAAATAAAAAGCAGAAAATTACAAAACTTTAGTAATGGACATGATACAACTATTTCGCGGTGTTAGCTGAAATATATCCCTTAAAGTGCGTATTCTATATACCACTTAGGCTTTTGTCCGAAAAATATGGACGACATTAACGGTGAGCACGGCGAACGCCACCACATTTTGGGAATGGGAAAACGGTTCTAGAGCAAATGTGAACCTGTATTGTTAGCAGATTACTATTGAACGTTAAAAAGAAAGGTTGTTGTAGTTTTCTTTCCATTGAAACTAGTTTGACAAATATTTTATTTTAAAATGTGACTAGGCCTTGGCCCTATACACTACAATCTTTCATTCGTAGTTTTGAATTCTGTTTGTTTGTAAGAAATTTGACCACACCGTGATCTTTTAATTTCATAAAAACTTATTTTTGTTGTAAAAGTTTTTTTTTTAAGTACAAAATAATGAATGTTGTCACAACTAAACGTTGCTAGGCTGGTTAGATTTCCTTCTAGTTCTACTGGTACGTAGGATCCGATTTAGGGGATTACCTTTTTATATTGCTAAACGTCTACGCGAGTTAATTACTTTTTTAGGCATCCTTCGATGTATTCCCTAATCGAGCTGTACATGATAAATTACAGTCTGCGCAGTTATGAGAGGCGCTTTAAAACTTAAAATGAATATTAATTAACATTAAACTAGAAATATTAATACCGAAATCTTAATCAGAACAGGCACACTTTACCTTTTACTGAATCGGCAATTTTCCTTTCACGGCAATATATTACGGTTTAATAAACTGTCAGGCGTAGAAATTAATTACCTGTCTATATTACCAGAGGCATTTCAAACCCAAAACCAATAATTATACGGAGATTGAACTCATCCTTTCATTGCTTGGTGGCGTAACTAAGGAAATATCTGCTCTGTAGTTTAACAAAAAAATATAATCCTTGATATATAAACACATTAGGAAGGCGAGGAAAAAACATTAAGAAGAAAATATATTTATCAAATATTTTTGCCACTACGTAATATTATGACAGTAGGTTTAGAGAATATTTGATTTTATTAGCAGTCTTGAACTTAAACAATTTGATTCTGTTACTAATATTAATGGTAGACAACTTGATTTAGTTTTGTCAAGGTGGGAGTGTATGATAGAAGTTTTGCGTGATCAGAATCCGTCTGTAACTAAAGATCCACACCACACAATCCTGCACAATCTTTAAGAACCAGACACACTTTGATACATTTCTATAGAGCCGAGAACTTAGTAGCAGATGATACGAAACGAATGCAAATACTTATTGTATTTCTAAGCACGAATATGTAACCATGGTCTAATATCCTATGGTCTTCAGGCTAATCTTTTAGAATGAATCCAACTAAAACGTGTGTTGTATGTGTGCCATTTCAATAAAGATTTCTAGATCGCATATGCTCGGGGTTAATTCATCCCCATTTCATAGTACACATATTCTCGTTTTTTCTTTCCGTCCTCTCATCTCTACGCGTCTTTAATTCTCCTCCACTCCCACTTGCTCTGGGCCTTTCCCTTCAGCATCGGATTCCCGCGTTTCATTAAAGTACGGAATATGTCAATGACCTTGCTCAGTGAAGACCGCAAAGGGTGAATTTCGACCAACAATCAGCTCTTCCTAATCATTTCATCCTCAGTCGTTTTATTTTCCCAACTATATTTTTTCCGACAATTTCCATTAACAATTCAAAGCTCATTGTTGGTCAAAATTCACTGTTTGCGGTCTTCACTGGCTCCAGGATTGTCCTAAAGGACTTCTCTTAGTTCTAAGAATTTTTCTTTCTATCTTCAAGTATTCTTCCTCTTTCTTGAATGGTGTCAACGTTTCTGCAGCATATTTGTATATGGATCTTGTTAGTGTCTTATACGTTCGTAGTTTCCATTTTCTTGTTATTATTTGCTAATTATTTTTATTTTTGCATAAAAGGTTCTGTCCTTTATTCAAAACATTGATTCTTAAGTAACGGGTGCTTTTTTTAAGAGCTCGAGAACTTAAAATGATAATACAAGACAGAAATATTGTTGGAATAATTTTTTTTTATTATAATCTAATAGATAAATTCATGGCATTTATTTTTTAAATATGATTTCCGGCATATGTTCGCGGCGGCAATGAGTTACATAGTCCATTCGATCAGTCCAATTTATGACTACTTTTTCCAATAAATCTGGTCTTACGGCGTCAACGGTGGCTTAAATATTGATTTCCAATGCGTTAAGAGTTGCTGGTTTGCCGGCATAAACCAAGGACTTAACATAGTTCCATAAAAAGTAATCCAGAGGCGTTACATCGTACGAACGAGGGGGCCAGTGAACAGGACCACTTCTGGAAATAAAGTTGTCACCCAATTGATTTTGTAATAAATCGATTGTTAAGCGCGCTGTATGGCAAGTTGCACCGTCTTGTTGGAACCAAATGTCGTCGATGTTTAGCTGATTAATTTTTGGAAACAAGAATTCAGTCAGCATGGCTCGATAGCGCTCACCATTCACCGTAAGGGCAGCTCCTTCCTCATTTCGAAAGAAATAAGGACTGATGATGCCGCCAGCGTGTAAACTGCATCAAACAGTCAATTTCAATAGATGTGATGGTGATTCGTTAATGGCCTGAGGATTGTCTTCGCTCCAAATACGGCTTATTGACTTATTGACGTAGCCATTTAACTAGAAATGAGCTTCACCACTAAACACAATTCTTGAATGAAAATACTCATCTTCGGCCAGTTTCAAATGAGCCCAATCAGCAAAAATGCGACGCAATCCGTAAGTAAAATTTTCCACGTAGTCGAAGGACAAAGGCCAATAAGTTGAGAACGACGACGAATCGACATTTCGGCGTCTTCTTCAATACTTCGCGCCACAGCAGCAATATTCTCTTCGGTACGCACATTCCTTTGTCTCGTTGATGGTTGTGAATCGACAAGAGTAGAATTAGTGCGAAAACGATCAATAACTGCACGAATTGCTTGCTCAGTAGGACGATTATGTTGATCGTAAAATGGACAAAGTGATCTATGAATTTCGCGAAGAGATTTATTTTTTTCAAAGTAAATTTCCACAATTTGGAAGCGTTGTTCTGGTGTTAAACGATTCACAATGACTTGCCAAACCTTGCTGAATAGAAATGTCAACACAGTTTGACATTATCAACTGTCAAACCATAGTTATCGATATCAATAGCTCTCATGCAGCTTAAAAAACACCCGTTATTTATACACTTCCTCGATTTCATATTCTCCTATTATTATTTCTAGCTCTCCCAAACCTCTTAATTTTAGTTTCATTTGCGTTTATTTATAAACCCAAGTAGAGGACGCCAATTCTCGAACCTCCTCATTAACCTTGACCACAATGCGTGTTGGGATGGTTAAGGTCAATGAGGAGGTTCTAGAATCGAGTCCGAGGAGGTTTCAGGGTCAAGGTCGCCGGTAACGTTCCAATGTCAGGCCCGTCTCAATGTCAATGCCATTTCAATGTCGTGGTCGTTTCAAAGCCAAGGCCAGTTTAAGGTTGAGGTCGTTCCATGGGTGAGGTTTTCCTTCATTCAACCGTTATTCAAAGAATTCTGCACATTACTTTTCTGTTTTTTCGTGATAAATTAACTAAATTGAGTTCTTAGAAAGCCTTTGTATACCCTTATTACTACATAATCCAACGCTAGATGAAATCTAATATCACTCTAATAATGAATCATTCTACTCTACTCCTTGATTAATTGAAAATTCTTCTGTTTCACACGCCTGTGTCTAAGTACTAATATTTTTCTAGTTCATTGTAATTTTTATTAATGTTCTTAATTTGCCATCCACTCCCACTTCCTCCCGCATCTCTTTCTATTAATTAGATCGAAGGCTCGCTTATAACATACATATAAAAAGTATTTTCAAATCATACTCGTCCACTTTTTCAAGTGTCTGCTTTAGGGTGTGGATTGCATCTAACATATTGTAGATTTGCTCCTTATAAAGTCACACTGATATTGTCCTATTACATGTTTCGTATTTTCCTCTAGTCTTCGTTAAATTATTATATCACATTTAGTAACGTAATTTCTCTATAATTCCTATGTACTTATTGGTCCCGGCTTTTTTCAATACTTACTATTTACACCACTACTCATTTTTTGTGCATTTGCTTTTTTTTCCACACCCGACTTATTAGAGCATATATTCGATTATGTAATACTTCGTCTTCGTATTTTATTAACTTCATATTTATTCCATCTTTTTCTGGTGCTTTACTGTTTCAGCTTTTTTCTATAATTTCCTTTATTTCTCCTTTTCATGAGCCTTCGGTTAAGATTTCCCTGAACTTCTTTTATAATTATCAATTGTACTCCTCCAGTCAATATCTTCTTACTGTGATCCAACCTAATTTGTTTATATTGTATTTCATTTACAATGACCAGTATATTATTATTTTTAACACCAGTTGCTTTATCTTTATATATTCTACTGGTGCCATCGCGCGCGTGACGTGTCCCATATTTGGTGGGCAGCGTAAAATGAAACAAAAGTTTTTCAAGTTAAAATAGTTTTTAAAATTAAAATAAATGCCTGTACATGAATATGTACGAGGATAGTTTGTCAAGTACTAAGAATGGAAAAGAAAAACGAATTTTTCAAATACAAAATAATTTTTATTTTTCAATATATTCTCCTAAAAGAGCAATACATTTATCCCAACGGTGCTCCAATGCCCTTATGCCATCTCGAAAATGCGATTCCGGAAGGCTTGCAAAATACTCATTTACGAAGATGATAAACACCTTTTGATCAGTCGTAAGCAATCGCGGCGCCCATCTTGCCGAAAGCTTGGAAATGCCCAATTCTTTCATTAAAATGTGATGTACGCGTTCTGTTGAAATGCTTACCATATCTGCTATCTCTCTCACTTTGAGTCGTCGATCTTGCGTAATAATATTATGGATTTTTATAATCATTTTCTTAGAAGTTACGATTTTGGGTGCTCCAGAGCGCGCTTCATCAACACAGCTTGTTCTACCACGTTCAAATTCATTTACTCATCTACTTAGTGTGGCAGATGGTGGAGCAGATTCACCTAATGTTTCCCGTAACTCATCTTTTATTTCGGTAGCTTTCATACCCTTAATTACAAAGTATTTATTCACCGCACCATACTCTGCTTTTTCATTTTAACAAAACGACTTGTTGCTTCTTTTTCAATCAGCTGTTAAAAATAAACTAATCAACCGATTTATCTAAATATCGGAATGTAAACATATAAATAGGCAACCTAAATTACAGTGCATTTGTTTTACCAATTAGAGTGCCACCTGAGTGTCATTCTCACTACTTGTCAAACTATCCTATTAAATGCTTGAACGGTTATGAAATGGATGTAAATGCTAACTAAAAAAACGTCTAAATTAAAAGCTACAATTTAAAGGTTGGGTAGACTAATTATATTAATCAATAAGCCAATAAGAGTAAATATGTGAAATTTGTGAAATTAATATTAATCTAATTACTTACTTTATTAATTAATATGCTATTAAATGTATAGTAATTAAGAGAATACTGGCTCAATTACGTAATAATTTCAAATACAAATATTTCAATAAAGCAAATACGCAGTTAAATAGAAATGGCAAATTAAAATACAGAAGTAGTTGTTTGGCTATACCCTTATGACGTAATGCCGAATTGCACTTTGTAACACACTAATAGTATTACAATTATAATATCAATTACAGAAGCACACAATGGCGTTATTTCAATTGTCGCCGTTTGAATGTTATTCAGTTCGTGCGTTGAACAACGTACCAAAAAAAGGATTCCCCTAATTCTCTCGCGCAGGTGGCTGTTTTCGTTATTTTCTATGTCACGGCACTATTTCCTCCCATTTTCTGCAACTCCTCTCGAGTACCTACAAGTTCTTGTGGACAGACGAACGAAAGGAATGCGTACCCGTGTTTGTGCTGTTATTATATAGTGATAATATTGTATTATTCTGTGATGTAAATGAATAAATTTGGACATTGCACTAAATCATGACTGGTGTATTTCATTTCATATTTGCTTCTAAGCCTTTATCATGCCATGTCATTTCTATTTCATTAATATCTATTCCTGTTTTTTCTATTTCTACTTCTTTGGCTCTAACTTTTCTTCAGTCTTCTTCCATTTCCACTCCATTCCGTCTATAATGATTTTATTATATTCTTTTTCTACTGCTCTTTCTTTTTCTTTAATATCTCTTGCTGCTGGATTTCTTTTTTTTGTTATTTCATTGTATATTTTTCGTACTTTCAATCTTCCAGCTTTGATTTGTTTTTACATGATTTTTCTGCTTACCTTTCTCGTTTTGAACAAAATATATCTTCTTATTTTTGACAGGCATTTAAGAGCCACGTCTATTTTTAAGTAGGTTTTGAAAATGTTTTTCGTAACTTCCTTCAGTAATGTTTGGTCTTTCGATGCTTTTGATAATTCGTTTATTACCATCTCTCCTTGCTATTTTTTCTTATTTTTATATTAGGTGCTCAACGAAGTTCTCGCTGTTTTTCAAGAGATGGCTCCAGTAGTAAGTGCTGGTCGATTGTGACATAACCAAAACGTCATGAACCAAGCTTAGACATATGGTAAACAAACCGCTTTGCCACATTAGTGATTTTGTTTTTGCGTCATATACTTTTGGTTGTGTGAAAATGTCTGATTTTGTGCCAAATAATCGTCATTTGCGGGAACTGTTGCTTTTCTTCTTTCATCCGAAGAAGAACTCCAAAAAGTTTGCGGAGATGCTGCTCTAAGTGAAATAACGTGCCGTGATTGGTTCCGTCGCTTCAAAGACGGTGATTTCGATGTTGACGACCGTTCGCGTGAATGAAGAACAAAAACCTTCGAAGACGCTGAATTGGAGGCATTACTCGATGAAGATCCATGCCAAACGCAAAAAGAGCTTGCTTCAGCATTAGGAGTTACCCGCCAAGCCATTTCCCAGCGATTGCATGCGTTGGGAATGATTCAAAAACAAGTATCAGGTTGTAACATAAATCCTGTCCGAAAATTTGTAAAACTTGTTTATTAAATTTTTGTACAAAGTTTTTATTTATCAATCGTCAATGTATTTTCCCTCATTATTTATTACCGCTAGCCATCTTTCAGGTAACATATGAATTCCTCTACGGAAAAATTCTTCGGATTTTGAATCAAAAAATAAAGTTACTGCGGTTTGAACATCTTCTTGGGAATTGAAGCTTTTTCCATCAAGGTGGTTTTGTAAGCTTCGAAATAAGTGGTAATCCGTAGGAGCAAGGTCTGGGGAGTACGGTGGATGTGAAATTTTTTCCCAGCCAAGTTCTTCCAATTTCTGAGAAGTGATGCGAGCCGTATGTGGGCGGGCATTATCTTGATGGAACAGAACACCGCGTCGATTGACCAGTGCTGGGCGTTTTTTTCGCAGGGCTTCCATTAAACGGTCGAGTTGCTGACAGTAAAGTGCGGCAGTGATGGTTTCGTTCATTCCCAGCATCTCAAAATGAATTACACCTTTAATATCCCACCAAACACAGAGCAATGTTTTCATTGGATGCAGTCCAGCTTTAGGCGTTTGCACCGCCTTCTCACCAGGACTAAGCCATTGATGATGACGCTTAATATTTTTGTATTGCACCCACTTTTCATCTCCGGTAACAATTTGATTTAAAAACGGAGCACGGAGATGACGAGAGTGCATTGAAATGCACACATCAATACGATGTTGGAGTTGTGCTGGCGATAGTTCATGCGGTACCCATTTTCCTAACTTTACCACTTTTCCCAATGATTGCAAATGACGATGTATAGTCATATGACTTACGTCAAATTCTTGTGCAAGTTCTCGCACTGTTGTAAATGGATTATTTTCAACCCGAGTTCGAAGGACCTCCCTATCAAATCCAGAAGGCCGCCCGGTACGCTCGTCATCCTTCAAACTTAAGTCACCGTTTCGAAACTTTTCAAACCATCTCCGACACATCCGTTCACTAACAACATCATTGCCATAGACACCTTGAATGTTTCTAGCCGACTCACTCGCGTTATTTCCTTTTTTGTATTCGTAAAGCATAACATGTCGAATATGTTCTTTTGTCACTTCCATCTTTAATGGACGAAAAAGAAATTGAGAACAATATGTACACTCTTCAAAAGTTGCAGAAGTACTGACTAACTTATTGCGAATAAACCAATATGACTCATATTGCAGAGATTTCGCAACGTTTCGTCGTAATGCGTATATATGCGAGTTGCTGCGAGAATCGGACAGAATATATGTTACAACCTGATAACTTGGGTTCTTAATGATTTGAAGCCAAGAGACGTTGAGCGTCGTTTTTTCGCCTGTGAACAACTGCTCCAGCGGCAGAAAAGGAAAGGTTTTCTTCATCGCATCGTTACGTTTGCTGTGTATTTGGTGGGACCAGGGCGGTGTTATTTATTAGGAGCTGTTGAAACCGAACGAAACCATCACTGGGGAACGGTATCGAACTCTATTGATGCGATTGAGCCGAGCACTGCGCGAAAAGCGGCCACAATACGAGGAGAGGCAAGAAAAAGTGATTCTACAGCATGACAACGCTCGGCCTTACGTTGCCAAACCCGTTAAAACCTACTTAGAAACGCTCAAATGGGAGGTCCTAGGCCCCCGCCATATTCCCCAGATATTGCGCCGTCCGATTATTACTTGTTCCGTTCGATGGCACATGCTCTGGTTAATCAGCAGTTCCGCTCATATGAAGACATCTCAAAATGGCTTGATTCGGGAATAGCCTCAAAAGACGAACACTTCTACCGTGACGGTATTCGAGCACTGCCAGAAAGATAGGACAAAGTTGTCGCTAGCGATGGGCAATATTTTGAATGATTCATTTGTAAACACTTTTTCACAATAAAGTTGCATTTTCATCAAAAAAACAGCGATAACTTTGTTGCGCACCTATATTTATCCCATTTAATTCATTTTTAAATCCCTTATTACATTGAATGAATAAATGTGTTAATTTATTCTAATTCGTTTAAATGAAACCCCTTAATTTTTTTATTGAAATTTAAAAATTTGTTAGAGCGGAAGGTTGAATACATAATGTGGATAATTATAACTTGTATCAAACGACAAAATCAAAATTATTTAGACAATTTTTCCTAATAAAGCATCAGTAACGCTTTTAAATACATTAAAACATTATTTTACTAGAAGAACAACTAAATTGGCAAGCAACGCATATGTTATGCTTTTTATACTACATGTCATTTCCGACGGTAGAGCCGTAATTTTGAAAACTTGACACTGCTAAAATGAGAACGTGTTTCGAATACATTCGCGCTTCTGGCTATGCCATTGGAAGTGTTAGGACAAGGGGTTGGGACGTGCGAAACAAAAAACACCGTGAAATCAACATACAAGGCACGTCCCCCCATTTCCGGGACTCTGATATCATTTAATTACGACCGCGATTATATTTTTCCACTTTATTATTTATCCTCCTTTTAGGCCGTCCGTCCAAATTTGGTAGTAATACGCTTCAGCCGCCGTTTGGGATAAGCGCGCATGGGTGGATTAGCTAAATAACCGAATATCCGTAAGGAAACAGTTTTTAGAGACTTTTAAATTTGTGAGAACGTGAATTCTGTTCTTATATAAAAAATAAATATTGCCCTCATCTTACATAGAACACGTCGCTTCAAGACTACATATTGCAGAATGTTTAAATTAATTCGAGATATTGATGTATTATTTGGAAATTCTGGTCACAGTATTCGAAAGGTGTCCTTTTCTCGTTCCCTAGATTTTTTTTCTCTTTCTTGATCAATTTTTAGTTTCCTGCTAATAACATTGGCCAACAAATTTCAACTTTTCGTTTCGCAATCAAGTGACGTATACTAATTTTTATAGAAAGCAGAACCATTTATTTTAATAAAAGATATAGGTTCAAGTTAGCTCTAATTTCGTTTAAGTTTCAATGAAAAATTTTTCTGTTTGCGAGGAGGTGGCGCTCTAATTGGTAAAAAAATGCACTGCAATTTAGGCTGCCTATTTATATGTTTACATTTCGATATTTAGATAAATCGGTTGATTAATTTATTTTTGACAGCTGATTGAAAAAGAAGCAACACGTCGTTTTGTTAAAATGGAGAAAGCAGAGTATCGTGCGGTGATTAAATACTTCGTAATTAAGGGTATGGAAGCTACCGAAATAAAAGATGAGTTACGGGAAACATTAGGTGCATCTGCTCCATCATCCGCCACAATAAGCTGTGTTGATGAAGCGCGCTCTGGAGCACCCAAAATCGTGACTTCTAAGGAAATGATTATAAAAATCCATAATATTATTACGCAAAGTCGACGACTCAAAGTGAGAGAGATAGCAAACATGGTAAATATTTCAACAGAACGCGTACACCACATTTTGACGAAAGAATTGGGCCTTTCCAAGCTTTCGGCAAGATGGGTGCCGCGATTGCTTACGACTGATCAAAAGTTCACTCGTTTGCGCATTTCCAATGAGTGTTTGGACATTTATAAGCGGAATCTGGTTGATTTTTGTAGGCGATTTGTTACTTGCGATGAAACTTGGATACACTACAGTACACCCGAAACTAAACAACAGTCGAAACAATGGTTAGAATGTGGTTCTGCACTTCCAAAGAAAACGAAAACCACTTTATCGGCAAACAAGGTGATGGCATCAATTTTTTGGGATTCATAAGACATTTTGCTCATTGATTACCTTCAGAAAGGTGCCACGAGTTGCATTGCACCTTTTTCCAAAATTGAAAACGGCACTAGGTGGAAAGAAATTTTCGTCTAATGACGAGCTTATCATCTTCGTAAATGAGTATTTTGCAAGCCTCCCGGAATCGCATTTTAGAGTTGGCATAAGGGCATTGGAGCACCGTTGGAATAAATGTATTGCTCTTTTAGGAGAATATATTGAAAAATAAAAATTATTTAGTATTTAAACAATTCGTTTTTCTTTTCCATTCTCACTACTTGTCAAACTACCCTCGTAGTTCTCCTAGAAGTACCCGACCCAACAAAGAAAACACAAAAATTTTGAAAAGAAATATATTTATTTTTAAATACAATCTCCTTTCAGCTCTATACACTTTTACCAGTGATGTTCCATAAGTTTGATACCCTTTTTATAAGAACCGTCTTGCTCCTCAAAATAGTTATTAATTGCATCACTTCTCATCGTTGGAAAATTTTTGACCACTGAGCCATTTTTTCAAGTTTGGGAACATAAAATAATCCGAGTGGGCTAAATCTGGCGAATAGAGTGCATGAGGTGGCAATTTTAGCCATTACAATAACCAATTTGTGAGCTGGTATATTATCTTGATGAAACAACACTTTCTTCTTCAAATGCGGAGATTTTTGCTTGATTTCTTCGCTCAAACGTTGCAATAAGTTCGCATAATACTCGCCGTTGATAGCTTTTCCTTTTTCAAGATAGTCAATGAAGATTATGCCACGCGCATCCCAAAAAGCCGAGGCCATGACCTTGCCTACAAATGAAACGGTCTTCGCCTTCTTTGGAGCCGGTTCCCTCTTTTGAGTCCATTGTTTTGATTGTTCTTTAGTCTCGGGTGTGAAGTGATGGACCCGTGTTTCATCCATGGTTATGAAACGGTGCGCAAAAATTCTGCTTTGTTGCTGTCAAACTTCGCTAAACACTCAATTGAAATATCTTCACGACACTGTTTTTGCTCGAGTGTGAGCAAAGCGGCACCCATCTTGCGCACAGCTTTCTCATGTCCAGACTTTCAGATAATATGCTATATACAGCGCTTTTTGAAATGCTATGTCTGCTAGCTCGCGCATTTTCAGTCGACGATCATTCAGTACCACTGCGATGCTCGTCTTGGCAGCCCGTACAACCTCGTTTAAATTCTACTACCCAATATTTCACTTTTGTAAACGAAGGAGAAGACCCATCCAGAGTAGAATCTAGTTGAGTTTTTATGTCGGTTGGGCTGAGGCATTTCAAATAAAAGTATTGTATCACGTAACGATAACCAATTTTCTCCATTTTTACAAATTCACTGAAAACGTTCACTATTGACTGCCAAACAAATACTAAACAACGTGGCGTCTTCAAACTTGAAATATATGCTTTATAGATTGTGTAACAACTAACAACTACCGCCATCTCTAGGACAAGCCGGGTACTTATGGGACCACCCTCGTATATTCTGCTACTGTTATTTGCATAAATATTCTAGTAATTGGATATATCTGTACGAGTATGTTGGAAATAAACACAAAAAAAAGATAATTATCATGGCTTTGGTAGTGTTAATATTTCACACTAAAAGAAATGATTTTATTAAGACATTCGACAGTGTACACTTATATATATATATGCACACATATGTAATATACATATACACATGCGCGAATAAATGGCATGCGTCCAAATACGTTAAATATTTTTTCAGCTTTTATTGGTAGACGGTCTGTTACCGAATTTATGTTCTTTTTTCGTTTCCCTAATGGAACGTTTTTTTTTCAATCGAACGCAGTTCGGACAGAAAATGCCCGGTAATAATTTACTGAACCAACATTTTTGCAGTAGCCCTAGCAAGAAATTAATCAAGTATCAATATTATTTTTTTTGGAACGTCGATCACTTCGGATGTTATACAAGACAAAATACAATTTACTTTTATTTGTGATCCACCGTATTGTAATTAACAGCAAAATTAAAATTACAAGTACTAGAATTTCACGAATAAGTAATGTTGATAAATAAACTCCTGTACCTGTTCATTATTTATTTATATATTATTATTTACTTTTTGGATTTTTCTATATTTTTGTTTGTCGAGTAAATACTTGATAAATACTAAATAACTAAGCTGAATATTATTCGATGTTATCAAGCAAGACTTGCTAAACAAAGCAATGACTACCACCATCGTTTAACTTAATTCAAAACACTTCAAGTAAGTTTACTTTGTTTAGAAATTGTGCGCAAACCGAAAAGTACCGAAACGATAAAAATAATGAGATAGAAATATATCTCTAGGTCTGGTGAAAAATTTAGGTTTCAATAAAATAAAACTTCGAGAATGTGAAAGATCATATTATCAACCTTCGTGAGCCTATAGTTTTTATATGAAATACACGGCGTTTCTGTGGCGTCCATAATTTTAGCAACAAGTTGTTCTCTGTTTTCAAGTTGTTCTGTATAAATCAAATTTTTCAACCTTCCCCATAACAAGTAATCTAGGGGATTTAAGTCTTGACCTTAACGACCAAATAACTGTTGAACTTCTTTCAATACATCAGTTCGTATATATATATATTGATTAGGGAAATCTGTTACTTGTCTACTAAATTTAAAAAATAAATTATAATCCATTACCAACGACACTTCGTCACTGCACTTACCGTTTTCGTAGTTTATAAATGTGTGTGTATTTTTTATGTTGGTGGGTTCTTGTGCATGATATGTAATTAATTGAATGAAATGCAAGTGGAAATTAGTATTTAATACAGAGGGTGTTTCAAAAAGAATATACGTATTTCGAATGCATATATTTATTAAACTTAAGACATACGAATATGAAATTTTACACACATATTTACGAACCTCTTAAGTTCAGATTACAGATTTTCGATATGTCCTCCATCAACGACATGAACAATATCACATCGATACTTAAATTACTCCCATACTTAGGCAAGCATGTCCTTCGTTACTGATGTTATGGCAGTACGGATTCGGTTCTTCAACTCTTCCAGGTTCTGTGGGAGTGGTGGTACATAAACGTTGTCTTTAACGAAACCCCACAGGAAGAAGTCACAGGGTGTCATATCCAGTGACCGTGGAGCCCAGCTGAGACATGCTAAGTCGCCAGCTCCTTGACGACCAATCAAATAGTTCGGTACAGTTTCATTCAGTTATTCACGCACTTGGCGACTTCAGTGAGGGGGAGTGTCCCGTCTTGTTGAAAAATGAAGTTGTTTTCGTGCAACCCCGGAAACTACCAGTTTTGTAAAATAGCGAGATACTGCTGACCGTTAATCGTGCTTCCATCAAAGAAGAACAGATGATCGGGATATCGCACAAAACACGTTGATTTTTGGCGAATCTCGTACATGTTCAATGACTGCATGTGGGTTCTGTAGACCCAAAATTCGAACATTGTGTTTGTTTACTAGACTACTAACATGGAAAGTCGCTTCATCACTGAACACGATGCATTGTGCGAAAGCATCATAAATCTCGTTACAAAATTCCACACGTTTCTGTTTGTCATCAGGACGCTGAGCTTGTAACAACTGCAACTTGTACGGCTTCTTAACCAACCGACGTGTCAAAATACGCCAAATTGTTGTTGTAGGCAGTTGTAACTCCCGACTAGCAAGACGAGTTGATTTTGAAAGATTACATAGGAAAGCAGTTTGAATTCGTGCAACATTTTCTTCAGAAATATGAGGGCGGCCAGGACTCTTTAGTTTACATACACATCCTAGATCTACAAACTGTCGATACCATCTGCGAATGTTCCACCCATTCGGAGGATCAATTTGGTAGCTCAACCTGAAACGTCTTTGCAGTGTAATCACGGAATTGCACTTCGCAAACTCGAGAACACAAAAGAATTTTTGCTGCGGAGTAGCCATTTTAAACATACGACGGTTACCAAGTAAAAAAAGACAACTGACATCTAGTGGCTATTAAGTAAACTGGATTGTATATTTGTTTCTCAAATAGCCGAGCCGAGGCGCAGCGATCGATAGTTTGGACAAAATAATACTTTGTAATACGTATATTCTTTTTGAAACACGCTGCATAATGAATCGATAGAATGAATTGTTACAGGTTCATTATTGTTGTTTAACATTATGAGCGACCTTAAAGTTTAATATTTTGTTCACGTTTTGGGTAGAGTACGTTGGGCAGATCACGTATTAGTATTTTTGTGAATAATAAAGTTAGATAACTTTCATATCCTTAACCGGTTTCACTTTCATTTCCTATTTCATAACTTGTATTTTATTGAAACTATTTCATTGTGGCTCTATAACTAGACATTTTCTTATTCAAAAACATTATTCTTATGTAATCTACTAGTTTAATTTTTATCCATCATTCTGAAGTAGTTTAATGTGTATTTGTTTAATTATTCGTTCGGTTGAATTCCTGATACATTGCAATGTATTCTTTTTTTCCCTTGTTTTTATGAATAGCTGATCGGTGTTCAAATACATTACTTTATATCAGGTCTACTGGGAAGTTCTGTCCGTTTTTAGAATAAAACAATTCGAGTTTTTGAGTCCTCAAAGCAGTATGTGGCCTAGCATTATCATGAAGCAGTATGATTTCCTTCCTATTGAACATCGCCAGCCTCTTTTCTTGGAGTGCTGTTTTTAAATTATCCAATTGCTGACAGTACTCTCCGAATTTAGCTCTCGTTCGGTTTCAACAGCACAAAATGTATTGGTCCTCAGGCTCAACTTCGGTTTAGAGGAGAAAGGTGTGTGTTTTCCGGACTCACAATATGCTCTTTCCCTTATGATGTTTTCATAGGTAATCCACTTTTTATTATGTTAAGATCCGGGCCAAGATTGACCGAAACTATAAATTGGTCTTCTTTTGGATAACTGTTTCTAATAAATTCATTTACAAGATGATATGCATACAGCAAAGAGGACACGTGAAGCAATTGAGGATAAGGTTGTTTAAGTTATTCTACAGCTTTAACCATACTCGAAACCCCATCTCTAACCAATATTACAAATTAGATTGCCGATATATTGAACTTCCCAAACGTATGTTTTATAGTTTCTATTATCCCTTCCGCGTTTGTTTTCTATAATATTCTACTACGTAAAAGAAGAGTTAAGGAAATCTCGCCGCTTTTTAAAGTGCGCATTAACACATTGAAAATACTATTGTTTCTTGCATCCATTGTTTTATCTACCGTCAGCCATATCTTTTGATTTTTTAACTCTGCTTTTATTTGATCCGTATTCGTGTTTTCCACCCAAGGAAAATTATGCTGTAATTGATCTCTTGTTGGTACTCTCCATTCCGAAACGTATTTCCAAAAGTTTCGAAATTCTTCATTGTCACAATATTTTGTGGAATGTTTCACTCACTAAAAATAAAGTCATATTGGAATTTATGATGTGGTACATCACGTTGCGCATTTAACTGGTGTTGCTTGCGTGTCTTTTACACACAAAAATACTATGTGATAAAACTAACAAACAATACATTTAATAATAGCGCCAGTGTATTCTAATGTCGAAAATCGGTTAAGAAATCTATTAACACTCGTCGAACATAAGAAAGAATGCCGTCGATTCGCCATCACCAATCTAATCTGGCATTCATACACATACCGTGCGCATATGAATCAATGAGTGCGCACTCATTTCTGTAGGCTTACTTCATATCGATTGTGAACGTATTATGATACAATATTTTTTAAGAAATAACTACCGTTAAATATTTTGTTTAACTTATACGTCGTTACGTGCATGTGTATGTTTAGAAATTATATTCGTCAGCTCTCTTTTAGTATCGGTTTCGAACGCAGAATATAAAAGAGCACCTAATATTATCTCACACCTATCGCCCTTTTTATATCTATTTTTATTGCGTGTCGATATATCATATTTCAAGAACTCGAGCGCTTTTTAAAGTAAAGTCGACATATTCGAACTATATAGAGGCAATCTTGCACCGATGCAAATATTTTAAAGCGCATTGCAAATAACTGTTAGAATTAATTCTTTATATATTATACGAAGTCTGTTTGGTATGTGTATAAAAAAATCTGCCTGCATCGCTATCTAATTATTATATTATCACTGTCTCTTTCTCTTAATTTCACTTTGTAACAGGGATTCATTTAAAGTAAGATGTGAAATAGTAGATGCACATTACATTGGGGATTAAGCGAATAATAAAACATACCATATTAATATTTTTATTCTACTAGATACGTATTTCGACAACTAAGTTAACATCTGCAGTAGTAATTAAAACAAAGTGTTAAGCACGGGCTGATGGCAAAACTACGTCCATACACACACTGAATTTAAAATATCATGTAGATTACTTCCTTTTTCTTACACTAACACTCCTGTCTTCATGATTGTATTTCGATTTTTTGTTATAGGTAAGAAAATTTATCACTGTTAAGCGCTTGAACCAAATCTGCATATACGTGAGTATACACATACATGTTATATCTATAGTTAGCATATTAAATAATGAGTTTCAAGAAAAATTCACTAGATGATGTATCTTGTAGTTTAATATGTTTAAAAGAATAGTAAATAAGTAATCTAAAATATTGTAAATGTAAAAATATATGGACAGAGATTGCGACACTTTGGTCAGAGAGTCATTTTCAGTCTAAATGTCTGGAGTCAGTTAACCCAGACAGAGATTCCGGACAGACTCACATCCGGTTCTAGTGTTTCGTTTATAAATGAGAAAGCGGAATTGAGCTGTGCGGCGTAAGCGTGCATTTGATAGTAGGTATGTATATGAAATAAAATATATAGTAAGTAATATTATTAACATCATAATAACTTGATTGCGAGTTTTAAATAAATATTAGATATGTTTGAATTTGATGGAGCCTGTGGTTGATTAACTTAATCACTAAGGTTGATATATAATCCCTTTCCACATTAACTTTTGTAATTCTGTATAGGCATTTCGACAATTAAGTTGTCATCATCAGCAGATAAGTGCAAAGTGTCGCACCTGGTAAATCACGGCGAAAAATACCTGTACGAAAACAAACACCGTACGCGATCTACACCAAAATGTACACAGTGTACATTTTGGTTCTCAACGGTGTAGATCGCGTACGAAGTTTGTTTTCGTACAGGTATTTTTCGCCGTGATTTACCAGGTGCGACACTCTGCTGATGATGACAACTTAGTTGTCGAAATGCGTATACAGAATTACAAAAGTTAATGTGGAAAGGGGTTATATATCAACCTTAGTGATTAAATTAGATCTGTTTCCATAATGAGATTTATGGCGTATTAAAAGTACTCGAAGTTGTACTGCCTGGTGGCTTAATTGGTAGAGCAGCGTTCGAGTCCTTTTCCAGCGCAGATATTTTTAATTGATATCTGTGAATTTAATTAACGATGGAATAGCAGAAAATAATAATTTTTCAGTAAGTAGTAGTTTATAGAACGTGGTGAAACATTTATTGTTTTAAGAATCTTCCGTAAAGTAATAAACTGGATAGGTACTGTTAAATACTTGAAGCATAAGATATGTTTCCACAGTTATTCCAACAAATCGAGTGCGCCGTGGAGAAAAACTATTCTTATATGCAAAAGACGGCCGTTCTATATCTATTGATGAAATATTTGCATAATTGAAATAATTTTTGAAACAAATTAATGTATCTATTGAGACATCTCAAATTTGTCTTAATACGGTGAAACATGAATCTTGGGCTAAAACACTTTCGAATTTTTTTAAAATATAATAATATTTTTCGTTTTCTACAGCGCATAGCTGTGCGTAAACAACGTTCATTATTTGCACTTATTTCGCTAACGACAACGAAGAATTTTCAAATTTTTTTATTACCCCCCGCTAATCTGAAATAATTGTGAATAATTTGCAAGTTTATTTTAACCTGACTATCTTGAAATTTTGTCTGGTTTTTTGCAACTTTGCAACTTTCGGATCGACTTTTAAAATTACCTAATTTATATCAAAATGCTTATGATAGCAAAACACTGCTTGTCACCATGTTTTCCAACGTGTAAGAAGCGGCTGTAGTGCAGGGATATCCGGACATAATCTGTGAAATTCTCGAATATGTTTAAGGGACTTGCGAAACCATCCCTTTGCTACTTACAATTAATGCATATACATCTAGATAGCATCTACGAATAGTTTCTGATACAAGATGGAAAGCATGGATTTTAGTTCGTTAATAACACGAGTTTACCTGATGATAGGTGTATTCCTTGAAGCATATGTAATAAACAGGATGTTATTAATATTTGAATGATTCCTTTTAACATTCAACCGGAATGACGTTTGTCCCAGATTTGTTGAGTTTTCTAAATATAAATGTTCCTAGATTAAACAGTCTGATCAACACTATGTTCTATTCACCATTGAGTGGTACGCGGCATCATTTTCTCTTACCAATAATATCAATGTGTTAGAAGCGTTATTTTTATTTACCAGATTTTAATAATGACTTATCTGCTTTCTTTTTCTCGCTTTTGTTTATATATATTTATCACTATACATTTTTTATTTTTTACATTTTATTATTATTATTTTTGTTATGTAGTTCAATTTATATTTTTAATCAAGCTACTTCAATTTCATCTCTATAATATATATTCTTAGTTCATAATTATCCTGTAATTAATAATTTATATTACTGTTGAATAGTAAATTATTATTATAAAAGAGTAGATTTGAATTAATAGAATTTGTAATAAATGAAATGAAACGTAATATTGATTGCCTATAATCTCATATTTTTTATTTTTGTCTGCATAAATATACTCCAATTCTTTGTATATATTAAACGAAAACAATCTGCCTGCAGGGCACTGGGTACGGCTAAACTCGATATATGTAATGATGGTTCACATGCAGATTCAAATAAAGAACCAATTCCTTTTTGTATTCATTTATGCATTTCATAATTTGCAAATAAACTTGCAAAAAAATCTGTAGTTACGGAAACTAACATCGAACATTAATTTATCAGAAATGAGCTGAAATCCTCATTATAATACATGGGAATCGAAATAAATATTTCCAAAGATTCAATTAATCGCAGTTTGGCACAGCATTTGGGACTGAGAAAGATTTGTGCAAGATTTATAACCACACAATTCAATATTGTACAGACTTGATTAAAGACTCAAAAAAGGACGAAAGCTTCAGGTATTCTATTGTAATTGGCGATGAGACGTGGTGTTTTCAATATGATCCAGAGACCAAGCGTCAAAGCTCTGAATGAAAGCATCCAAGCGTGTTGACTTGTTTTTATGATTCGAAAGGCATAGTGCACAAAGAGTTTCTTCCAACTAGTCAAACAGTCAATGCTGTATATTATCTTGGCGTTATGAAGCGTGTTTAGGCGCATATTCGTCGTGTGCGCTGTCAATATCGTCAAAAAGGTAGCTGGCGTTTTTTACATGATGCACCATCTCATCGCTCGATACTAATCAGTGATTTTTTAACTACAAATGGCATTTTAACCATCAACCCCCCCCCGCCTATGATTTCTATCTATTCTTTAAATTACATTTGCCGATGAAAGAACAGCGATATGCCGACGTCGAAGCCATTACAAAGGCGTCGACAGCAATCTTGAAGGACATCTCTAAAGATGAACTTAAAAATTCATCCGACATGTTAATTTACCGCGCAATACGTTGAATTAAAGCCGAAGGCGACTATTTTAAATAAAATAAATAAATTTTACTAAAATAGTAAGCTTTTGTTTTTATGTGAAAAAAGTTCGGTTTTCTCTGCAGCAGACTGTATATATATTTGTACATTTATAATTAACAGAAGTATGCCCTTTCAAAAGCAATACGTCGGTAGTCTTGAAAACAAGAGAGCTTTAGTTCGAATATCACTCCAAAACGGGTTCGTGTAATAAAATTGGTTTAATGAAAATTGATGATGCAGGAAAAAAGAATGTGTGAAAGACTTGAGAAAGATAAATAATGTAGAATTTCAGAGGGGAAATGTTCAATTCTTTATTTGGTTTCCATTCTCTTGAACTTCCACTAGAAATAAAGCCCCAAGTGAGAAATTAGCATGTAAATTAATTAAATTGAAAGTTATTTATGCAGTATTTAAGTATCTCCATTATACAGGCAGTTTCAAAAAGAATATACGTACTTTGAATGCATATATTTATTAAACTTTAAGACATACGAATATGAAACTTTACACACATGTTTACGAACTTCTCAAGTTCAGATTACAGATGTTCAATATGTCCTCCATCAGCGACACGAACAATATCATATCGATACTCAAATTCCTTTCATACACGGGCAAGCATGTCCTTCGTTACTGATGTTATGGCAGTACGGATCCGGTTCTTCAACTCTTCCAGGTTCTTTTGGGAGTGGTGGTACATAACGTTGTCTTTAACGAAACCCCACAGGAAGAAGTCAGTGTGTCAAATCCAGTGACCGTGGGCCCAGCTGAGACATGCTAAGTCGCCAGCTCCTTGACGACCAATCCAACGGTTCGGTAGGGTATCATATCATTCAGATTATCATTACCAATAAC
The DNA here is from genome assembly GCA_031893035.1 of Dermolepida albohirtum. Lineage (NCBI taxonomy): Eukaryota > Metazoa > Arthropoda > Insecta > Coleoptera > Scarabaeidae > Dermolepida > Dermolepida albohirtum. The sequence continues at coordinate 74,028 of JAVIWB010004909.1, read as the reverse complement.
ATCATGATCTCGTTACAAAATGCCACACGTTTCCGTCATCAGGACGCAGAGCTTGTAACAACTGTAACTTGTAACTCTCGACTGGCACGACGACTTGATTTTGAAGGATTACGTTGGAAAGCAATTTAAATTCACGCAACGTTTTCTTCAGAAACACGAGGGCGGCCAGGACTCTTTCCTTTACATACACACCCTGTATCTACAAACTGTCGATACCATCTGCGAATGTTCCATCCATTCGGAGGATCAATTTGGTAGCTCAACCTGACACGTCTTTGCACTATAATCACGGAATTGCACTTCGCAAACTTGAGAACACAAAATGATTTCTGGTGCGGAGTAGCCATTTTAAACATATTACGGTTACCAAGAATAACATGTAGCGGCTATTAAATAAACTAGACTATGCATTCGTTTCTCCAATAGCCGAGCCGAGGCGGAGCGATCGGTAGTTTGAACAAAATAATACTTAGTAATACGTATATTCCTTTTGAGACACGCTGTATATTCTATAAGTTCTATACTGCTGAAGACTGTAAGGTGACAATTAATAACGATTAATATTCACAAAGAGATTAGTGAAATCGTATTTTATTAAACGTGAGAACTTCTTTAATAATTTTAACAGTAACTCACAGAGGTTAATACTAAGGGTAATATTCATAAACATAAAGTATTCATACCATTAAATTTTATTTTAATCTTATAATTACGCGGTTCGTCATATTGGGGTTTCAATTCAAAGAGGAAGCAATTAGTTTTTAGATAATGACCAATATCGTTACAGAAAAGTTATCACCAACGCTTTAATCTGGAGCAGCTCGAAATATAATCGAGATAATTTCAAACAGACCCGCAAAACTTTGGAAATAAACTTTTTATTTGTTTAATGACCAATACCTATTAAAGTTAGCATTATCGTGGTTTAAATCTAAATTACTAAATTTTATGTCATTCCTTTAGAGGTTTCCGTTGAAGCGGAAGAAAATACGTCTCATTATTCATTATTTGTATTACTCTTATGTGTGCCTATATATACAGGGAAAACATCCTGATGAAATTTAAGAAGTGATTTGTTGGGTTATTTTAAGAATAATGTTGATATTTTAAAAGTCGTTTCTTTTCAAAGATATTGAATATAAAAATTTTGAAGTAACACAATATTTTTCCAATATGTAGTTGCGTTCAAGTAAAAAACTGCATTGTTTTCGAGACAATTTCCTTGTTCACATTATATTGGGTGCGCAACTACATTCTCGCTGTTTTTCAAGAGATGACTCCAGTAGTAAGTGCTGGTCGATTGTACCATAAGCAAAACGTCATGAACCAAGCTTAGACATATGGTAAACAAACCGCTTTGACACATTAGTGATTTTGTTTTTGCGTCATATACTTTTGGTTGTGTGAAAATGTCTGATTTTGTGCCAAATAATCGTCATTTGCGGGAAGTATTGCTTTTCTTCTTTCATTCGAAGAAAACGGCTGTTGAAGCGCATCGAGAACTCCAAGACGTTTACGGAGATGCTACTCTAAGTGAAACAATGTGCCGTGATTGGTTCCGTCGCTTCAAAGACGGTGATTTCGATGTTGACGACCGTTCGCGTGAAGGAAGACCAAAAACCTTCGAAGACGCTGAATTTTAGGCATTGCTCGATAAGGATCCGTGCCAAACGCAAAAAGAGCTTGCTTCAGCATTAGGAATTACCCGCTAAGTTATTTCCCAGCAATTGCATGTGTTAGGAATGATTCAAAAACAAGGAACTTGGGTTCCTTATGACTTGAGGCCAAGAGACGTTGAACGTCGTTTTTTCGCCTGTGAACAACTGCTCCAGCTGCAAAAAAGGAAGGGTTTTCTTCATCGCATCGTTACGGGTGATGAAAAATGGATTCATTACAGCAACCCAAAGAGAACAAAATCATGGGGACTGCCCGGTCATGCTTCTACGTCGTCGGTTCGGCCGAATATTCACGCTGTGAATGTTTTGCTGTGTATTTGGTGGGACCAGGGGGTATTATTTATTATGAGCTGTTGAAACCGAACGAAACCATCACTGGGGAACGGTATCAAACTCAATTGATGCGATTGAGCCGAGCATTGCGCGAAAAGCGGCCACAATACGTGCAGAGGCACGGAAAAGTGATTCTACAGCATGACAACGCTCGGCCTCACGTTGCCAAACCCGTTAAAACCTACTTAGAAACGCTCAAATGGGCGGTCCTATCCCACCCGCCATATTTCCCAGATATTGCGCCGTCCGATTATTACTTGTTGTTGTTTGGTATTCAAGCTCTGCCAGAAAGATGGGAAAAAGTTGTCGCTCGCGATGGGCACTATTTTGAATGATTCATTTGTAAACATTTTTTCACAATAAAGTTGCATTTTCATTAAAAAGACAGCGAGAACTTAGTTGCGCACCTAATATATGTGTAAGCGATATCTTCCTTATTTGTAGAAGTATAAGAGTGAATAAGGTATCATCGTTAACAGTTTATAGTAACGTGGGAGACACACTTTTTAAACTACTACCAATGAACTCCACACTGGTGAACCACCCAATATCAATTTTTTCCTGGTACACCCTGCAACTTTTTTGTTTATGATTGAAGGTCTGCTAAATTTAATCACGTGGTTTCAATTGCAATATAAAATGTGTATTTAGTTTCCAAGTCCTTTATTTGACTACAACTTTACGATCTACGATTGTCAATATATTTATGTTCTTATCAAATTTTTCGCCTTTGGTAAGATCTTCAACTTCTAAGGCGTTCAGGTTTTAAGTCAGTAAATGTCAAAGTTATTCGACTCAAATATAAAAACTGTCATTGTTCAATTGACTGTTGGATTGGTGATGGTCTAGACGTAACATAATCTTGATATTCCTTTGCGAAAATTATTTTATTTGTATATGTTTCTGAAGTGAGAATCTTCTTTATGATCTAGCGAGACAAATGGGCTACCATCCGTCTTTTAGTAACTGACCCATTAATATTAATTCTTAGTTTTCTGACTGTATTTGCAAATCTAATAAAATGATCACGCTTTACCATTTTAAATACCTTCGTCACTGTCGATGTTAATATTTTTTGGCCTAGCTTTTATTTTGTTCGTTCATTTTATGATATTCCTTATCATTTCTACTGCACGACAAAGAATATTTTACACAAATTTTTAATATTTTTCTCTTACTGTGTGGAAAAGTTACAAATATTGGGTCTGGGAAAAAGTTCATGGCGTTTTTTCAGTAAAATTCAACTGGTCCCCGCATGGCGCGTGGACGAATTTATTTAAACCGAATATGCTCCACTATTATCGACAATGTTTCGCCATTTTTTTGGTAGATCCATGATCCCATCGGTGAAAAACTTCTGTGGTTTCTGGTCGAAAAACTGAATCAAGTAGTTTTCACAGGCTTCTTTTGAAACCAACTTAATTCCATTGAGAGAGTTCTGCAGAGATCGAAACAGATGATAGTCAGAGGGTGCTATATCCGGACTGTAAGGTGGGTGCATCAAAACTTCCCAACCAAACTCTCTCAATTTTTGACGGGTCATCAAAGAAGTGTGTGGTCCGGCGTTGTCATGATGGAAGACAACACCTTTCCTATTAATCAATTCGGGCCGTTTTCTTTCAATCGCCTGGCGTAATCTCTCTAGTTGTGCACAGTAGAGTTGAGAATCAATCGTCTGACCAGTTGGAAGTAGCTCGTAGTGGACGATTCCCCTCCAGTCCCACCATACACACAGCATCACTTTTTTTGGCGTCAATGTTGGCTTAGCGAACGCTTGTGACGGCTCACCATCCTTTATCCACGATCTTTTACGCTTCCGATTATCGTACGTAATCCATTTTTCATCTCCGGTTATTAAACGTTTCAGAAACGGCTCGATTTCATTCCGTTTCAGCAGCGCATCGCAGATGTTAATTCGGTCAATCATGTTTTTCACGCTCAACTCATGAGGAACCCATACGTCAAGCTTTTTTTTGTAACCAGCTTTGTGTAAATGGTTCAAAACAGTTTTGTGGTCAATGCCTAGCTCCATGCCAATATCGACACTGCTGATATGCTTATCTTGTTGGACTTTTTCAAGAATTTCATCAGATTTTTCAGTGATTGGACGACCGGAGCGTGACTCATCTTTCACATTGAAATTTCCAGAACGAAAGCGAGCGAACCATTTCCGCGCAACAGATTTCGATAAAGTACCTTCACCGTACACAGCACAAATTTTATCACAAGCCTGCGCAGCGTTCTTCCCCTTATCATAATAATATTGCAGAATATAGCGAAATTTCTCATTATTCTTCTCCATTTTCAAGTGCGAATAACTTTCCAACCACTGCACCGATTACAATGTTTCTACGCTCAAACTAACGTTCGGAAGGTCATCTAAAAAACGAGCCCTCGGTGGTGTCGCTGTGACTTGTTGTTCTTTAGTTATCGGCAACCAATGCCATCTATCGGGGAAAACGCCACGAACTTTTTCCCAGACCCAATATTAACTTTACGAGGACGATTTGACGAAAAGTGATACTCAAAATGTGCAAATGAGTCAGAGCATTAACTTTTTCTTCAGTTTTATTTCACTGACTTTGCATACAACTGAATATTCGTATATTGTACATTTATAAGTTCATAAATTTGATAGCGGTCAGATTGTTAGTGTATAAGTTTTTCAAAGGCCCTTAAAATGCAAAGATAAATGGCGTGTATTTCTGTTTGAAGAATTACGGGTGATACCCTTGAGGCTTTTGTCCGTTTATACTAAAGACTACGAAATCTATTTGCATATCACAGGCGGATTTTTTCGTTTACAAGACGTTACAAAATTTAAATTAGATTATTTCTAACTAGACCCAACAGCTTTTGGTTCAGGTAATCTTGTCATATACCGGACGTCCCATGATATGATTACCACAGCTTAAGGATACGTTACTGAATCAATTTATAGTTAAAAATGTCTAATGAATATATGGCCAAAAGTCTAGCGGAACTGTACTACAAGCAGTTATAGTTTTTGGTAAGCTCCCTACTAATGCAGACTGCAATAAAAAGAATCTCAATGAAAATCATTTAAAAACAAGTCGCTTTATTGAATTAGTTGTTCAAAATGTGCATCCACTTGCTGTATACATAGCCTAGCTCTTCCAAAATTGAAGAAGTCGCTCTGTTAACAGTCTCAGGATCAACAAGTTGTTCTACATAAAATACATTTATATATATAATCTAGGGGGATTTAAGTCTGGTGACCTTGCCTGCCAAGCAATTGTAGAATTTCTTGATTAAAAAATCTGTTATTTGTTTACCAAAGGGCGGACATGCGCCAACGTGCTGTATCCACATTCGTCGTGTTACATTATGAGGAATGTAATCCAGTAATGTTGTAAGGTCATTTGCCAGGAAACGTAATTAACGAACTGTCGTGAGACGTTCTTCGATTATAAATGGACCAATGAGACGGTCGGTAACAAAATCACACCAAACATTCACCGAAAATCCATCTTGAAAATGGGATTCCCTAGTTTGATGTGGATTTGATGCCGTTTCTGGTGAAGGAGGCTTCATCACTAAACAATATTTTGCGACAAAGCCTTCGATTTCTCACTAACCAACGCTAAAATCAAGTGTTACTGCATAGTAGTCTTATTTTAAAGTATGTACAGGTAAGATATGGTACGGGTCGAAACCGAAATTGTGAAAAGTTCTCCATATTCTCATGCAGCCTACGTTAAATCAGTTGGCTATTCTTCGGACACTAGAAGAAGGTTTAGTGTGAATTATATTAAGTATTGCTTCTTCTTGAGCAAATTCTTGTTGCACGGTACGTTCAGAAGTAGCTGCAGAAAACCTGCCCCTTTCCCTTAAAAATCGGTGAATATTGCTAAAAGCAGTTCTACAAGGCACATTGCGAGTGGGAAATCAATGATAATATTCATCAACTGGCGCTCGTCCATTTCCATTATACAATCCATAAACAAAGTAAATATAGCACATCCTTCTTTCGAAAAGTTAACATATCTTTTACCTCAGTTACGATAGAGTTTTGGGCATATGTTCATTAGACATTTTTAACTTAAAATTGCTTCAGTAACACATCCTTAAGCTGTGGCAATCATCTCATGGAAGGACATCCGGAACATACAAGGTGATTAACTGAAATTGTTCATCTGAAGTCGCTACGAAACTAAGCTATTCTATTATTCAATTTTTGATAATAAATTTAGATATGGGATCATTTTTTGGAGAGCTTTTATTAGCAATTTGAAATCTGTGTTTGTAGTTTAAAAATAAGCTGTAAGAATACTTAATTAATATGAAACAGAGATAGTTGCAAGGGTACTTTTAGGCAAGGAAATATGTTAACAACTATTTCAGCCTACATATGCGAATGTATAAAGTTCGTCTGGCTGCATCCAGAACTTTTTGACTGTAGAAATGTAACTGTATTGTCTTACAATATTAAGGACGACCTAATGTATTTATATCATCGGCATAGGCTGTAGTTATAACAGCGTGGAGCATTTTATTCTTGTATGAAATTATATAACGAATTGTCCATGGAGTTGCAATCTATGGAAAATTATAATATAATGAAAAATAAATTATCTAAATTACTTTTTAACATAGAGCCATATACATTAGAAGCATATCATAACAACTTGTGTAGTAGATTTAGAAATATTTTCTAACATCGTTCTTGACCTATTTTTAAGTAGTGGCCTTACAAATTAGTAGATGGTATTGTTCATCCACTGAAGATGAATAAATGACTATGACTTTGACTATTTATCTTCCATCCTAAATTATTCATAAAGAAGTGCATTATTCATTTCAGATATAAAAGCATAGGCAAATAATTTAAAAAATTAGTTGATGACGTTATGTTACACAAGATGGTGGAAGAACAAATTATTTTTCATTAGTAATGGATCCCAAAAAAATATCATAAGCGACTTGTCCTGAACGTTTCGTTAAATGTCAATCAAAAATAAAAACAAATATGCATTTGTTCCAGACTTTTACCACGTACTGTATATATCGTAATGATAAGACGAAAGAAGAAATCATGAAATTAATAAGTGCCTTCCTTTATTTATACTACGTACATTTTCGTTAAATATATGATATATTTTAATATAATATAAATTATATTATAAGAAGGTATGTTTCACTAACTCATTAAAATTCGAGTTTATATACAGGGTTAGTTACTGAAGCGGGAAAAATTAAAAACTCTGTTAATCATTTGACGTTTAGGTAAGGGAACTGAAGTTAATGATAAATTGTTAACCATTTAGTATACATGGAGTTGTGGTCAGATGCTCATCGTGCTTTCTGTATAAAAGTGTGTTATGAAAATGGTCACTCCACGACAATTGTGAGAAGGTTATTTAGCACTCAGTTCAATATTCCGCGTCATGGATGGGTACCTTCTATTCACTCAGTTAATGTATATGTACAAAAGTTCAAAGAAACAGGAACTACTTTAAATTTAAAACATGAAGGAACAGCAAGAAGTGTTAGAACGCCAGGAAACATTGATAGGGTTCGAAATGCCATAACAAGTAGTCCAAAATGTTCTGCGAAGAAACATGCAGTAGCACTGAATATTAATGCACCGTCGATACCTCGAATTTTATGAGGACTTAAGTTATAACCCTTATAAGATTGAAATTGTTCAAAAATTACATTTTTATCAAGAAATGTTGCAGCGCTTGGATGGTGACGAAAACTTAATCCACCATATGCTTATGTCAGATGAAGCCCATTTTCACCTAACCGACTATGTAAATAAACAAAATAGCTAATATTGGAGCGCTGAAAATCCGCTTCACTTACATGACAAACCTTTTCATAGTCCTAAGGTGACAGTATGGTGTCCCTTTTCATCATCTGGCATTGCTAGATAATTCTTTTTTGAAGACGAACGAGAAAATGGTACAACCGTTACTTCAGTTCGTTACACAAACACGATCTTAACATTTTTGACACAAAAACTGAATCGATTTCCAGAGATTACGTGGTTCCAGCAAGACGGTGCTACCAGTCATACTTCTCGTGTGTCTATTGCTGCTTTACGGTAACTCTTTCTGAACTGTATCATATACAAAAATGGAAACGTTGTTTGTTCGACTAGATCGCCGGATTTGTCCGCATGCGACTTTTTTCTTTGGGGTTGGCTCAATAGCAAGGTGTACGTTAAGCGACCGTGAAGGTCAGCTACACTAAAACTAAAAATTCAAGAATTTGAACGTATCACATCGGAAACTTTACGGTGAGTAATGGAACATTTTCGAATAAGATTACAAGAGTTCGTAGATCGTATCTGTCAAGTATTGTTTTTAAAAAATAAAATGGCAAGTCTGAAAAACTGAAAACTATAGAAAATGTTAATGTTAAAATAAAAAAAAAGTAGATGCAGTAGTTTTAAATTCTCCCGTTTCACTGACGAACCCTGTATATTATAAGCCCATTTCGATTAAAGAAACGGCTTCCCCTTTAAATTTTGACAGAGTCTATTGTTACATTCAAGACTGAGATATTCTGTTCGCGCAGCTTTAATAAAAAGAAGCTAGCTTCCCAATTTCATCATTGATGTAGGACATCGATATTTTAAGTTAATCTGCCAACAATGAGGGCATTTGTTCAGAGCTTAAATACACAAAAACGCTTGCAATTTGTTGAGTTAGAATTTGCATTGTGATTGAGTAATACGGGTTGGCTTACATCTGAATGATGGCGTTCAAATTAATTCCGCTCTGACAACGTATTGTCTGCGATATGTTTCATTTCTACGTTGCATATTTCTAGATACCTATTTCGAAAATGAATTTATTTTATGATTGAACGGACTTCTTTTAATTGATGGCTTTGTGCAAGGGCTTTTCATCTTTCGACTTATGTTTTATATAATTGGCGAAACTTCTTCTATTATAATAATAATAATAATAATAATAATAATCTTTATTATCCAACAGCAGATAAATGCTAATTACAGGATAATCTTATCAGTAAATATGAAAGGTTAAAGAAAAATTATAATCATATATAAAATGAAAATTAATATAACATAAAGAAAATAGACATAATATTTAATAATATCATCTATATGCGTATACACACATACACAAACATAAATATATATGTAAGTATACGGAAACTGAGGAGAAAGAAAATCAACAAGAAGTTGGTAAGAAGAAAGTAACATAAATGGTATTCTAGGAAAAAAACATCTCACAAAGAATGTGGCTATGTGGCTTATGTTACTAATACGTTTTATGCTCTTCATTTTATTGTTTATTAATACGAGACTGAATCAGTAATTAGTAAGCTTGGAGGAAGGTGATGGCACTAGTAAAAAAATCTTATTTGTTCTTCGACTTGGTTAATGCTACCTTCAAAACATAACAGACGAAATCAGACGAATCATTCTGGACACTTGTTATTTGAATGGAAAGTGCACAGTTTTTAGTTTGTTTTGAAACGTAGAAAATACGGAGTATGTCTCTGTGATTAGGTCTTATTTTTAAAAAACAAAACACACGATGAAATCAAAGTTGAGCTAGAGTCTGTTTACGGAGACTAATTTCCATCAATTACAACGATATATATCTTATTCCTATTGACAGCTTCAAGGTAGGAATTTGAGGCTCTTGCTTTTTCTAATTCACTGTACAAGTTGTTGTTTGCCAATGATCTAAAGTTTTTTCCACTTACTAACTCAGGTTTCTTTAATCCAGAACTGCTTCTGTATCTAATTTTGTCGCCAGATTTGATCTATGTCGGATTTTTCCGTTTTCCCAACCTGAATTCTTGATTAAGTGGCAAAAGATTTGGGTCGAATAAGGACGTCATAAAACTTGCTTTTCTGAAGGAATGAAAAACTTATTGATCTTACTCTTACCACCAATTTTTCCCTGTTCAAACTATTAAAAGGGTTGTTAGATTTCAGTTTCTATGTAAGTTTTGAAGTTGTTCAGAAATAAATACACAAAGAACTCAAAAATATTTTCCATCGAAGTGTCAGAAAGCTCTTATATCGATGCTGAAAATTTTGCGCTACCCGGAGAAATTGTATTCGAAATAATACTATGTCTTGTTGTTGTAATATTGTATTTCTTCTGAATGAAATCCTGGTAAAATGTGAACTATGTTTAATACACAGGCTAGATTGCTGAATGTATGCAATTTCCTATAAGAGACAGTTTCACCAATAGGCTTAGTTTAATTTTGAATCTAATATTCATATTAAGCGTTTTCGAAGGGAAAACTATAGGGCAGGCTTTTCTGTTACTATAATTTTGATATAGGAAACGTCTTATAGTTTAGAGCTCAGGCATTTGCTACAATGAGGTAATCTTGTTTACACTATATCTATAGACTAAGTCTGATGAGTTACAAGGAGAATACGTTGAAAAATAAAATAATTTTTTTACCAAACAGTTTGTGTTTTCTTGTCTGGACTCATTAATTACTGATCTACCCTCGTATAAGTCATATACGCGTTCAACATATGAATGCAATTGTACTTGAAAAACGTAACCAGTAACTCAAGTAGAGCACCCGAAAATAATGATCATGGTTTGGAACTGTTTGCTATTAAATTGACTTAACTTTTGGAATCACTGGCATTCTCTGTGCGTCATCCGATGATGGTACATTGCTCGATTATACAACTGTGCAAAAAAAAACACAAAAAACGCGTAAACTACACAGAAAATATTTATAATTTTCGCATGATTAACGATGCCTGTGAAAGCGGTCAATAAATAATACGTCATTGTTCTTTGCTGTTTTGTCGTGTCCATTTAGAGCTTACGGATCAATGGATGACATTTAAATAAATCCAGGATATATGTATAATGCCTGATATGTGTATGTTCAGCGGTATAATCATACATATGTGCAATGTACGGTCTTCTGTGTTTGTCCTCCGACTGTAAAGTGTGCAAACACTTCAATCCGAAAGGGTTATGTCGCATAAAAAATTACGAAATCAGAAGCACGTTGATATAGATCAAGCTTTTGTTGAGATTATCGCATTTATATTCGAGCGTAAATGTGATAACGGAAAGAAAGTTTTAATTTCCGAATCCTTCCTCTTGAAATTAGAAATGCGGATTATCGTTGGACAAACATAGGGAAATTAATTAGATTCTCATGTTTATTGGATGGAATTTAAGTTAACTAATTAGTAAGGTTGAACAATCTTCCGGATAATCAATGGCAAGAGTCGATCGAGGGCGAACCCGTGTGGGTATTGCCGATAGTTTGAATCATGTTAGTGACGCGAAGATGCTTCCCAAAGATGGACTGTTAACTGCAAGGGCTGTAAATAAATTACTAAAGCGTTTTCTTACGTTAGAATATACAGAAACTATAATTGCGTTATTTGCAACATTAATATTCTCATCGAGACTGTATGCTACTGTGATCGTACTTCGAGGACGGAGTGAGAAGTCAGATAAAAATGGAACAAGCAATGATTTGATGTATGGCGTTGTTAATCTTTTACATGCTCGTTAGATAGCTATGTTATCAACGTACGCACGATCAATACGCCTTTACAGCAATTAAAAATTGTAAGTAAATTTGAAATTAATCAAATGTTTGTCGAGAAAAGTAATGGTAGGTACGCGTTTCGTATAACGCGAATATTCGTAAGTTTACCTGGCTTCGTCGAAAAAATATACCAAAACACAGTGAACACTACTGGCGCGACATCTAACGTAACAACCAGCGAACTATCTGTTGATTTATCGCTCAACAAACATTCAATTTTTCAAGTTGTTATTTACGTCAGCACTCTTTGTCCAATAATTTTCTAATTTTTCAGTCTCCTCCGAATAATGCGATTTCTCCAACCCTTCAAAATAGATTTTTATTGCGTCGATGATCTCTTTATTAGATCCAAATCTCTTTCCGTCGAGATATTTATCAAGTCGTTGGAGGTTAAGTCCGATTAATGGGTGACTATGGGAGAAATTCGAAGAATAATTAACATTTTGGACATGGCAACTAATTGATATGACACCTTTGTCTTATTTTGATGGAAGTAAACCTTTTTCTTCGCCAAACATCGTCTTTTTTTTTCAAAACGTCATTGTAACGGTCTCATAATTATTTAATTATCGACTTTAAACTGGATTGCCTCGCACGCATTCCAAGAAAACTGTGGCCACGACCTCGCTAATCTATAAAACTGCCATGTCTTTCTTTTGTGCAGGTTGGCCGGCAGAAGTCTGCTCTTTGGACTGTCCCTTAGCTTCTGGTATATAATGATTAGTGATTGTTAGTTTTGTCGGCGCGCACTAACTCACTCGGTACACGATCGGTTGGCGTTAGACGCTATGGTTTTATTTATAGTTATATCGCCTAATTATGGATTAGTTCATTCGTGTTGCCTCTAGACTGTGTATCACTGGTTCAATCTTCTGTAGACAGGTAAGATAATATGTTATATAAACCACAACGCGGGTTACAGGAAATACATAAAATTATTAAATATATATTTACATCGCTTTTCTAATTTAATATACCATGACAATTCTGTAAAATGTGATATCTGCAATGTGGACTTAATGGTTTGCAAAAAAACAAGATTGCAAAGGGATTATATTACTTGTGTGTCGTTTATTCCAAGCATTTTTTTTATATTCCAAATTCGTTCCTTTTCTTTTTGTCGTAGACTTTCTAGCGCGTGGAAGCTAAAAATCGTTTATTCTTATATTTACTGATTTCACTTGTTGGTAAAGACGATGTGAATAGATTTACTTTCCTGCTCGATGCATCATCTCTTAGTACAGATATCGGTTTGATCAATTGATGTTTGCACGTTTCGAATAGATTCTTCACGATCTTTCCCTATAGCAAATGACAAATATTTCATGTTCATAATCAGGCACATGTTTAGTATACGTTAGATAGAGTACTAGACTTAGTTTTTTCAGTTACAGTACACCAGCCTTGAGTACCTTTAACTTAAAATAAACTTCTTCCTTAATTCTAAAGTATCCTTCTGGTATATTAAGGTGTTCAGAAAGTACTTTTTTCATAGCAATGAACAATTTGTTTATAACTTATTAAGTATTTTATTCGATTATATATTTACCACTTTGTTCCAATAATAGTAGCATTGAACCATGCTTGTCGAACTTCTTATCTTTATTTACAAAAATTAAACAAAGTGAGTTTTGACGTCTTTGTTGGAATTAAATGTTTTCCCATCTAAAAATTCTGTAAAGATTGGTTCAAGTGGTCATCCGAGATCAGATCTTATGTATATGGTGGGTGTGGTAGCATATTCAACTCACACTATAACAACAGCTTTTGGCGAGTTATCAAACATGTATGAGATCTAGCGCATGGTGAAATACTACGCCTTTTGGTGTTAATTAATTCTAGTCGTATTTGTTTCATGAAATAACTCGATTTTTATAATTTTTTCAATTACAAAATTGTCTGGTAGAGTTTGAAAAAACAAAAAATTTCCTCAAAATCTCATCATCACTGTTTTTATGAATAGCTTTGAGCTTTTAGGAATATTGGTTTTTAGCCAGCTCATCTTGTTTGCCCCACGATTATTTACATTTATGAATAATCCTTATTTCATTCCCAGTTATAATTCGATTCAAAAATATATCGTTCATTTTATCAGCAAATAACGAACGTTAAGTGACGTAACAAATCCTTTACTTCGACAACATGTATGTAGAACCGAAATATCCAGCTTTGATGTGAAACTAAACTGTTTCGCACGATCGACGTCGACAAATTTAATCTCATAGCAACTTCTCGTACTTTTACTCGGTGGTTTGAATCAATCAATACCTTCATTAGTTCATCGGTATTAGTTTCAACTCGTCTTCCATAACGAGGCGTATCCTGGCCATCAAAATTACCAGAATGAAATTTTGCAAATCATTTGTGGCATTGGCCAAAATATCTTATCCGTATACTTTAGACAACTTTATCTAAATACTTCACACAACTTATTCCCTGCTTCGATTACGTTCCTACCTATTCGGTAAAAAGTAGCAAAACATGCTTTTTCTATACCGTTTTCAAAGGCACAATGAAAAAAAGATAAACAGAGAATTAAAAACTTTTTCTTTTCTTTATAAATGAACCTTACCTTTATATAATGGGGCTCTTAGAAGTTTTCAAAATGTATAATGGAGGTTTTGGAAGGTTAACTGAATAAAGATACAACTAGCAATTCTCGCAAGAAAACATAGAATTACTTTTTAAATAATTCAATTTATAAACCAGTCTCTCGTGAAATATTTTTCAAAAGTCGATATAACGTCACGAAATATTGCAGAACAAAACTTTCTTTTCTTCTAAAGGCTTTTCGATAATATCGATGGTCTTATTGATTTAGTCAATAGGAGGGTGGTTCCCTCTTAAGCAAGTTGATGAGCAGGAATTAAGTCCTTTTAATCGAGCATTGATAGTTTGGTCTTAAAAAAAGAAATTTTTCGTAGAGCCTTGACGTGGCAGGCAGCAAAGAGATAGGCCTGTAAGATGAATGATTATGTAAAGGCTTACTATGCTAAAATTTGTAAAAAAATTTAAATCATTCTTTTGAAACATTAGCATTTGATTTGGAATAAATATACGCTTTTTAATTTACTGAGGTATAATTAATAATATTATAGTTATTTACCTAGTCAAGTCATAAATACTGGTACACAACTGAACGCACTCAATACGAATGCAACACCGGGCGCATCCATTTCGTATTGATTGAGATTTGACAGTTGACATTTATGCATCATTGTGACGTAAAAAGCTTTTGACATTAATTGTTTACAATCATGGAATGGGGCGACATCGAAAATCGTATTGTTGTAATTGGCCTACTAAAATGCAACATGGAAAAAGGCGATATCTTTAGGACGTTGCGACCGCTTGGAATCACTCGCAATTTTGTGTATCGTGCTGTGAAGTTGTTTGAGGGTACTGGTGGAGTACGAGACCCTCAAAGATCCGGCCGTCCGCGCACTGTGAGAACTCCGAAAGCGACCAAAGCCGTGAAGAAACGAATCGACCGAAAACCGCTGCGAAAACAGACAATCTTGTCCCTGGAAATGCAAATTTCGCAAAAATCCATGTCTCGCATTATCAAAGAAGATTTGGGACCCAGCTCGTACAAGCCACACACTGGACACCCGGTCACGGCCGCATTGAAGGAAAAACGCAAGCGAAAATCGAAAGCGTTGCTCGGCCGGTACGCGAAGTACGCTCACAGACAAATTCTGTTTACTGACGAGAAAATCTCCACCGTAGAAGAATCGTTAAATAAACAAAACGGTCGTGTGTACGCTCGGGCATCCAGAGAAGCGTCCCAACTCATCCCGAGGGTTTAAAGAGGCCACCATCCCGCGTCTGTAATGGTATGGTGGGGAGTGAGCTACGATGGCGTTACCAAGCTCCATTTTTGCGAAAAAGGAGTAAAAACATCGGCCAAAGTATATCAATCGACCGTCTTGGAACCCATAGTGAAGCCTCTCAACCAATCGATATTCACCAATAAGCTATGGACTTTCCAGCAAGACTCTGCTTCGGCTCACAAAGCAAAAACGATTCAACTGTGGCTCAAAAACAACGTTCCGGACATTATATCAACGGATGATTGGCCAGCTGGTAGTCTAGACCTCAACCCGTTGAATTACAAGTTGTGGTCCGTATTAGAGGGCATGGCTTGCTCTACTCGGCACCCAAATATTGAGTCGTTGAAACGAGCCCTTGTCCGTGCAGTGGACAATTTTCCCATGCATGAAGTGCGTCTCGCGATCGATGAGTGGCCACATCGTCTCAAGTCGTTCTGGAAGGCAAATGGAAGTCATTTCGAATAAGTTGTTCTAAGATTTGTAGCCACTGAATAACCCAATAAAAACAAAAAAGTTTTTTAAAATATTAATTCGTTTTTATTTGGCGTCGATTTTTCTTTGTACCAGTATTTATGACTTGACTAGGTATATGTAAGTTCACAGCTTACTTGGATGAAATAGATGCAAACTTTAGTTAAATACATATTTTTTATTTTGTTAGTAAAGTATGTCATTAGATATGATGATTTTATTATGTTTTTTTTCTGAGTTGCTTTGATTTGATCAATTTGTTTGTTTAATTCTATTCTTATCAAATAAACGTGGGTAAATATTTTTTTAAATATCATTTTTTATATTTTAATTTTAATATCAAATTAATTGAAGCAAATACCCAAGAATACGTTATCTTTTAAAATTAATTTGAGCACTCGTCGAGTAATTAATTTCATAGCTATTTTTTAAAAATTACACGATTTTCAAAGCTTCAGCAACGCCTGTATAATATATGATTTGGACGTAAACATTTCTCGTTTGTTTGTGTAGCCCTGGCAGCAACATTAAAACAATGGGTTATCAGTTGCAGTTCACGGGAGGACGTGAATTATGTCTGGCGCAAATTGCGAATAATGGAAAATGATGATGATGATGACACTGATAATAATAAGGAGATACAAAAAAATTTCTGCACGCGAGTTAATCATTTGTCGTGATGGTTTCTATTCTTGTCTTTTTTTTCTTATCGTGAAGCTTAATATGAAACGCGGAATCTTGAAAGAAATATTTCCCGGAACATTATGGCTAGTACTAAATAATAATGGTTATACAGTCAGGTACTAAAGAAGTATTTTATTTAACGCATACTTGTCGCTTTTAGTAGCTGAAGATTCAGGCTTTTCTTCGAGGAAAACTAAAATATTTTTTTTAAAGAACTCAGTTTTGGCTCTGACTCGGATTCGCTGAATGTTGGGCGAATGTATGCATTGTTGGATCCCTACCGATTGGATAATAGGACAATATAAGCAATGTGTATACAGTGCTTATTCAAAAAGAATTAACATAAATACCCAAATTAAAAATTAAATACATGTAAGGGGTTATTTATTTGGAGGTACTTTTCAAAAATAAAAGAAATAAAAGCTACAATTTTATCGGGTGGTCTTTATTATCATGCAAAAGAACCATTCCTGACATTAATTTTTTCACAATTATTTCCTTCAAATATTGGCTGTAACTGTGCATAACATGGTCCATTCTGAAGATCCAATTTTCCATGACGCGTTCGAGCGTTTTAAGTGGTATTTGGCGAATAATGCGAGTAATGTTGGCTTCCAATTGCTCAATCGTAGCTAGCTTATCCGTGTAGTAGAAGTTTAAAGGTGTGATGTCACATGATCCAGGCGATCATTGCAGATATCCATTACTTGAAATTAAATGTTCAAATTATTCTCCCAATAAAACCATGTCTTCACTGGCTATGTGGCAAGTAGTGCCATTTTGTTGGAACCAAATATCGTCGACATTACGGGCTTCAATTTCAAGCAGCAAATAATCCGTTATCATAATGCGCCATTCACAGTTACGTTACGGGCGTCTTCATTTTTGAAGAAATATGGACCAATGACTCCACTTGCCCATAAACCACTACAAACCGTGGTGTCGTCTGGATGTGATAGCAGCTCTTGAACCTCTTCTTATTGCTCTCCATTGTAAGCTGGAAATGGGTCTCATCGCTGCACAAAATTTTGGTCAAAAACAGTGAACCTTCTCAAAGTTTTTCAAAAGCCCAAAGACTGAAACGGTGACGATTCGAAAGGTCGGCCGCTTTCAATTCTTAAACGAGTTGAATTTTGTAGACTTTTAAACCAAGATCCTTGCCTAAAATTCGCCTAGTTGTGGCATACGATAAGCCAGGCTGCGTCTATTTGGTCACGCCAATAATGAAAATTGCGTGTCAAATTTTTTGATGGTACGCGAATTGTGCGTTCGGTGGGCCGATTGCGTAGACCATAAGTTCCTCTAAGGGCACGAAACCCATTGCCCGTGGAATGTTTATCTAATATACAGTTGAATAATTTGTAGATGCTGTGCCGGGCTGAATCTTTCCATAATATAATGTCACACAATACTTAACTAATATAGCATGTAAGATTGACACGATTCGCGCTTTATCTGTCAAAGAATTTCTATTGACAAAATATCTATTGACATAATGAATCACATAACTAAAATTACAATTATTTATCCATTAGTACAAATAATAAAAACGAATAAAATTAAGTGCAATATACATTACCATTCAAATTATTAATGCGAGATATGAAAGATATTATAGATTCCATTACCACCCCTCATCATACGTGTAATTGATGCTTTATAGATGACATTCGTTCTCGCTCTCGGAACAACAAACCGGTTCTTGTTCCATGTTGTGGTACTGCTAAATCAATACGAGCAAATAATGATGGAGCATCAACGTAGTTATTCAATAACTTAAACAAGAATCTGCTACTTGTTTGGGATCTGCGGTCAGTAAGTAAGTTATTGTTATTCATGAAGAGGTAATGCGTCAATTGGTAGAGACGAGACAAAAGCTCATAAGAAATTAAGTTATAAAGCAAATCTTTAAAATAAATTTTTATAAGAATATTTTGTCAATAAAATATTCAACATCAAATATACTTTCTTTTTATCATAATCATAATGATACTTTTTACTTTAAAACGTAATATCGGGTGTCTTTTTTAAGAGTTTGAGAACTTTAAATGAAAATACAAGACAGAAATATTGTTGGAATGAAATTTTTTTTATTATAATCTGGTATATAATCTGATTTCCGGCATATATCCACCGCGACTACGTGTTACATGGTCCATTCGATCAGTCCAATTTTCGATTACTTTTTCCAATAAATCTTGCCGTATGGCGTCAATGGTGGCTTGAATATTAGCTTCCAATGCTTCAAGAGTTGTTGATTTGTCAGCATAAATCAATGACTTAACATAACTCCATGAAAAGTAATCTAGAGGCGTTAAATCGCACGAGCACCAACAAGGGGGCTAGTGAACCACTTCTGGAAATAAAGTTGTCACCAAATTGATTTTGCAATAAATCGATTGTTAAGCGCACTGTATGGCAAGTTGCGCCGTCTTGTTGGAATCGAATGTCGTCGCTGTTTAGCTGATTAATTTTTGGAAACAAGAATTCAGTCAGCATGGCTCGATAGCGCTCGCCATTCATCGTAATGGCAGCTCCTTCCTCCGTAAACTACACCAAATAGTCAATTTTAATTGATATAATAGTGATTCTTTAACGGCTCGAGGATTGTCTTCGCTCCAAATACGGCAATTTTGCTTATTGACGAAGCTATTAAACCAGAAATGAGCTTCGCCACTAAACACAATTCTTGGATAAAAATGCTCATCTTCGGTCAGTTTCAAATGACCCCAATCAGCAAAAATACGACGCAAACGATGGTCGTTTGGCTTCAATTCTTACACGAACTGTATTTTATAGGCCCGTAAGCCAAGATCCTTACGTAAAATTTTCCACATACTCGAAGGCCAAAGGCCAAGTTGAAAACGACGATGAATCGACATTTCGGCGTCTTCTTCCATACTTCGCGCTACAGCAGCAATATTCTCTTCGGTACGCACATTTCTTTGTCTTGTTGATAGTTTTGAATCGAGAAGAGTAAAATTAGTGCGAGAACGATCAATAACTGCACGAATTGCCTGTTCACTAGGCCGACTATGTTGACCGTAAAATGGACGAGTGCTCTATGAACTTCGCGAACAGATTTATTTTTTTCGAAGTAAATTTCCACAATTTGGAAGCGTTGTTCTGGCGTTAAACGATTCATGATGACTTACCAAACCTTACTGAATAGAAATGTTAACACAGTTTGACACTATCAGCTGTCAACATTCTTTCACACATAATATTTCCTAACAATTGTATGTATAAAATTGGATCTAAAATACTGAAACTTAATTATTGCGATATATACATTCGTGCTTCCTTCTCCGTAGGATATTAAAAATTGCTCTCATTAGGGAAATGTACCAAAGTTTCTAAAAACGCGCTATACGGAAACGAAGGCGGTTAACGTATGAAAATTAGAGCAGGTGATGCTAAAACATGTTTTTTCGAAGAATTGTCGCAAATGTACGTATAACAAGCAGCCAGTTGAAACGGAATGACAAGTATTTAATTTGAACCTCGGACGTTTTGATATTCCAGAAATGCAATGCGCCTCAACGACTATGTGTGTATGCACGTATTATCGCAGCTGCAGCTTTTCTCGGATATCGTTCGCATATTTCTAGTTTCTCGTAGTTTTGCGCCTGATGCGCGACAAATCCGACTCACCCGGGGTTCATATTGTTTGCAATGCAAAATATCTGTGTGAAGAGACTTTTTTTAACCCTTCGCTTGTATATATGTACTACAATGTAGTATATATTCACACAGGCATGACGTATACAAGACAGATTACACTAGACGGTGTCAATGGACTTGCTTTTTCGCTCGTATTTTCTTTTCGTGTGCATTGTGGTGTTTTTGTTTATTCGTTAGACTCATTTTGCCTTTTAATCAATAGCTCATTGAAGCAAGGGCGCTTTTTATTCTCTTCTTCGTTTATTAAGGAAGCGTGTCTGGTTGAATAGTACCTGAAAATGAGACTAATTCCAGAGAAATATATATACCATTCACAGAAAATTTGAGTCAAAATAATCTTGTTTAGGATCTTTACTAAATATATTTTCGTTAATTATTAATTCGTAGAATCATGTAGTAATTCTCTTATGCTTCCTGAAAGTTATTTTATTTCTATTTTAATATATACGAGGGTAGTTTGACAAATAGTGAGAATGGCATGATAAACGAATTTTCTAAATACAAAATATTTTTTGTTTTTCAATATATTTTCCTAAAAGAGCAATACATTTATTGCAACGGTGCTCCAATGCCCTTATGTCATCTCTAAAATGCGATTCCCGAAGGCTTGCAAAACACTCATTTACGAAGATGATAAGCTCGTCATTAGATGAAAATTTCTTTCCACCTAGTGCCGTTTTCAATTTTGGAAAAAGGTGGAAGTCGGAAGGGGCTAGATCCGGCGAATAAGGCGCATGCGGTTCTAATTGGAAATGCAACTCGTGGATTTTGGACATCGCAACTGTGCTGGTATGCGAGGGAGCGTTGTCTCGGTGAAACAGAATCTTTATCTTTGCCATTCCTGGCCGTTTAGCACGAATCTCAACATTTAATTTTTGTAGAAGTACTGCATAATATTGTCCGTTTATTGTGACACCTTTCTGAAGGTAATCAATGAGCAAACCACGTTCTAACTATTGTTTCGACTGTTGTTTAGTTTCGGGTGTACTGTAGTGTATCCAAGTTTCATCGCAAGTAACAAATCGCCTACAAAAATCAACCGGATTCCGCTTATGAAGGTCCAAAGCGTCATTGGAAATGCGCAAACGAGTGAACTTTTGATCAGTCGTAAGAAATCGCGGCACTCATCCTGCCGAAAGCTTGGAAAGGCCCAATTCTTTCGTTAAAATGTGGTGTACACGTTCTGTTGAAATGTTTACCATGTCTGCTATCTCTCTAACTTTGAGTCGTCGATCTTGCGTAATAACAGTATGGATTTTTATAATCATTTCCTTAGAAGTCACAATTTTGGGTGCTCCTGAGCGCGCTTCATCAACACAGCTTGTTCTACAAAGTTTAAATTCATTTACCCATCTACTTATTATGGCGGATGATGGAGTAGATTCGCCTAATGTTTCCCGTAACTGAACTTTTATTTCGGTAGCTTTCATACCCTTAATTACGAAGTATTTAATCACCGCTCGATACTCTGCTTTTTCTATTCTAACAAAACGACGTGTTGCTTCTTTTTCAATCGAAATATCGGAATGTAAACATATAAATAGGCAACCTAAATTACAGTGCATTTGTTTTACCAATTAGAGCGCCATCTATGTGTCATTTTCACTACTTGTCAAACAATCCTTGTACAGTACGCGGCAAAAGTCTGTAATAAAAACTCCTTTTTTTTTATTAACATTTGACAAACCTACTCTGACGACTAGATTTTTACTGTGCTTTGCGGATTAACAACTGAGAGGAGAAATAATTTCTCATTTTACCTTTTAATTAATAGCTCATTAAAGCAAGGGCGCTTTTTATTCCCTTCTTAGTTTATTAAGGAAACATGTCTGGTGGAATAGTACCTGAAAATGAGACCAGTTCCAGAAGAGTATATATACTATTCACATTCAATTTCCACCAAAATAATCTTATTTAAGATCCTTACTAAAGTATATTTTCGTTAATTATTAATTTGTAGAATCATTTAGTAATTCTCTTATGCTTCGTGGGAGTTATTTTATTTCTATTTTAATATATACAGTACCCGGCAATAGTCTGTAATAAAAACTCATCTTTTTTTTAAACATTTCACAAATGTACTTTGACGATTTGATTTTTACTGTTCCTTGCGGATTCACAACTGAGAGGAAAAATAATTTGTTATTTTGCCTTTTAATCAATACCTCATTGAAGCAAAGGCGCTTTTTATTCTCTTCTTGAATAGTACCTGAAAGTGATACTAATTCCAGAAAAGTATATACGTGGTTTGTTCAAAAGGAAACGTGAATTTTGAATTTTCGCGCGCTGTGTACATTTGACTATCGAAATTTTTTTCGTTAGGTTATTTCACATCTGTTAGTCATATGTTGGCATTATCAGCCAATTTGGATTAGTAGTTTGCTGTTGACAACTGAAAAGCTTGGTCACGTTTGCGTGTGTTCTTCGATTTTTAACTTTTGAAAAAAATAGATCAAAGAATGTGTATTAAATTTTGCGTTAAAAATGGAATAAAGTGCTCCGAGGTACTTGATATGTTGACTGTGGCATTCGGCGAGTCCACTTTGTCTCAAAAAAGTGTTTATAAGTGGTACTAGCGCTTTACAGAAGGCCGAGAAGATGCACGCCAAGTTCGATCAAATGTGAAGGTTTTGCTCACTATTCTCTTCGATTATAGTGGCGTGGTGCATCATGAGTTCTTGCCAACAGATCGTACGGTTAATAAGGAATACTACAAGGAAGTTAGGCAACGTTTACGTGAAGCAATACGGCTCAAACGATCGGAATTGTGGAAAAAAATCATGTATTCTGCATCACGATAATGCACCAGCTCACACATCAATGCTTGTTCGTGATTTTTTGGCCAAAATCAACACCCTAATCATGCCTCAACCACCTTATTCACCAGATTTGGTTCCCTGCGACTTTTTCCCATTCCCAAAACTCCCAATGAAAGGAAAGCCTTTTCCCACAATTGATGAAATAAAATTGGAATCAAAGAACGAGCTGATGGCCATACCGAAAAGCGCATTTCAGAAGTGCTTCGAGGATTGGAAGAAGCGCTGACATAAGTGCATTATATCTGAGGGGGATTACTTTGAAGGGGACAAAATGGATATTGATGAATAAATAAATACTTGTCAAAAAAACTCAAAATTCACCTTTTTTTTTGAACAAACCTCGTATACTATTCACAGAAAATTGCCGTCAAAATAATCTTATTTAAGATCTTCACTAAAATATATTTTCGTTTATTAATTTGTAGAAACATTTAGCAATTCTCTTATGCTTCGTGAAAGTTATTTCATTTCTATATTAATATATATAGTACGCGGCAAAAGTCTGTAATAAAAACTCATACTTTTTTCTTGATTAACATTTAACATAGTTTCTTTTAATTAATTTTTTGAAAAAGAAGCAAAACGTCTTCTGTTGTGGTCACTTACTTATGCACACTACTGTATTTGTAATCAAAATGGCAGATTTTAATGTCTTTAGACAAATAACCACATATTTGTATTTAAAAAAGAATAAAATTACATTTTATTATTGAAAGACGTATAGAGAAAGATTTTATTAAAACGAAACTTAATAGTAGGTAGTAGTAGTAGTAGTAGTAGTAGTAGTAGTAGTAGTAGTAGTAAAATGTTTCGAATAAATATTGCGGACGGAGGGCAATTTATAAAAAAAAATGAGAAACTCTGCCAAGCAGAAAATATCTAATAATATAAGTTCAAGCCTGAAATATAAAACGTGTACAAAGCAGATAAAAGATTCTTACAATGTTGTTACTTGGTCCATTGATTCTAAGAAACTCTTACGATATTTTATCTCAATAGGTTTCTTGTTTAAGAAGGGTTTCTCTCATCGAGATGAAAGACACTGTAGAAAAATATACGAGAATGGATTACTTTGGATATTGTGTTATTGAAGTAGACATTTTTATAAAAATTAGTTACGTTCCATTTGATGCCTGCATTACTTTTAATTATTGATACTATTACAGAGTACAGATCTAATGAAAATTGCGTCCAAACAATAACATTATTTAATTTATTTTTATTTATTTATTCATGGAGAATATCTTTTTGTGCCAGACACAAAAGAAAAACGTTTGCGTTTCTGTTTAGAAAATTTAGAACAGAAAAGGTCAAGACAGAAACCTGTGATAGATAATCTTCGTGTTCACAGTAACTTACAGCTTCGCCAGGAAGCCTTTACAAAATGTAATTACAAAAAAAATAAATAATGTATGTAATTACATACCTTTATAATTTTTACGGATTGACGTACTTGGTCGTGAAAATGCGGTGTTGTATTATATCGTTGGTATACCTTCCAATGTTGATTCAGTTAAACGCCTACGACAAAAAGAAGTATGTTTTTGAAATGAGCGTTCCACGTCTAATAAATTAATTTTCGCCAATTTAAAGAAATCCTTCGTACCACTTCCACACTCTGTTTTCATGTAAACACATAATAGAACGCTTACAGTTTTCTAATCGGGAGATTTTTTCTAAAACAATCGATAATTTTCGGAATCATTTCAATTAGTTACTGGAATTGCTTGCGCTTTTATTCATTTTATTTTGAAATTCAAGAGTTAACAATGTGAAACTATTTTTCGTAGTATATGACAGGTTCCTCATCTCGTTAGTACTGGCTGCGGTGGCAAAGAAATAGATGGGCAAGACTTCTTAAATTCGCAAATGCATTTGGGAACTTTAATAAATACTTGTTTGGTAGAAGCTGTTTGCTTACTTTTGGATACCTCTTCCTAATATACTCTTCCACCAGATGAATTGCATAGAGCAAACACGTTACGTGCAGCATTTTAGGAAAATATAATTTTAATATTTTGCCAACTTTAACCAACTACTATCCGTAACCAACATTAGAACTTAGGCGGGCGATATACGAAATGTCCCAATAGCATAATATTTTACTGCAATAAAGAAGAGGCTAGGTCCTATGACTTTTTTAAATCCGTATGTAGATTCACACCACAATTTTTAACATCTGTGGCTTCATCAACCGATAGGCATATTTTTTCATTTTCTGACTTTGTCTTTATAAGGTCCGTAATCCTGTTTTTCACTCGCGGGAAATTAAATTGTAGTTGTTTTTCGATTGGTACCTTCCAATGTAGAATATATTTGTTTTATAGCTGACGAAATTTCTCATTTAATCAACCATGGCATAGCAAGTTGAATTTGATGGAGCCTGTGGTTGATTAACTTAATCACTAAGGTTGATATATAACCCCTTTCCACATTAACTTTCGTAATTCTGTATACGTATTTCAACAACTAAGTTGTCATCATCAGCAGATAATTAAGCAGTGTTGCACCTGGAGAACTACGGCAATAAATACTCGTACGAAACAATTAATTGCGCACACGTTCCGTACCGTTGAAAGCCAAGATGCACACTGTGCACAGTGTGCAACACTGCTTAATTATCTGCTGATGATGACAACTTAGTCGTCGGAATATGTATACAGAATTACGAAAGTTAATGTGGAAAGGGGTTATATATCAACCTTAGTGATTAAGATGGTATAGCAGGGAATACTAATTTTCATTAATTTCCATCATGAAGCGCTTAATTATATATTTATATATAATTATTAACAAGAAAGCCTGACTGCGTAGCATATTAATAGACCCGAAATTGTACTACTTGGTGGTTTAATTGGTAAGGCAGCCGTTTAGCAGAAAATTTTTCGGAAAGTTCTCATTGTTTACTATACGCCAAGGAATGTTACACGCAGTTAACGTAGCAATAAAATCAAATAGAAATTTATAAAATAGTATTTCACACTTTGCCAGCAATATGTGGCGTTTGCGTCTTTTACAATCTATATTGTCACACGGCAAAATATTAATGTTAAGTAACGCATTTAATAATTGTTTCTATGTATTCTCACGCACGAAAACGATTTAGAAATTTATTTACACCAGTCGCAGTTAAAAATCTATTTTTGCTAGATGCCCTCACAAGACCCATATAATGTAAGCTACTGGTAATGCCTGCACGCGCTCGCCCCTGTCGGTTTCTGTTACTGGTTACCCGAATGATTGTTCAATCTTAGAGATAAATAAGTTAGAGAATTGATTTGGTGGGTTTGGTGTAACAATCGATATTTAAGAACCCGCTGCCAAACCATGGGAAAGAGATACTGAAATATTCTATTTAGGTTCAGTCTACCAGAGGAACCTATTAAATTTTTTTTCAATTATGCAGAAATTATATTCCTGAAGTCTTTTTTTTACAATATAAGTGCACTTGTCAACTTTCCTCTACCTCCAAGCATATGCATTTTTTAAATAATTCGTTCCCATTATCTTCTCAATGTACCCGATGCACTCACTTTTGTGACTGGAAATTCTCCACCATATGGTTCCACGTCCAAAATTGCTTTGGAAGTTTGGGAATCTCCATCACCAATATAATATCCCTACTTCACTTCGTAGTTTTACTCAGATTTTAAAAACATTTCTGTAACTATAGAAACCTTCATTTTCCACGAAGAGCCCTCGTAATTGTTCGAACACACTTTCACGTGCTGCTCATTTGTCATATTCCTCGGTCTTTTGCTTATTTTGCCACGAGATACATGCTTTGTAATAATTATATTTTACTGTCAAGTCAATCACTTCGGCACTGTTATAACCGACAAGCGCTATCACGCCATATAATTGGCGTTTCTTCGTAGGGACCATCACCTGACACCTTGAAATCATTGATCGGTCTCTCGTGTTTGTCATTTTCTTTTTTCTTCTTCAATGACTTTCCTGCAGTAAGATTCAAATATTGTTTGGGAGGCAGCCGTCACAGATATCCATTAGGTTGGCAAATAAGTTTATCCGCTGCCTGATAATCCCTAGGGGACGCATAGCGAATACAATTCTGCGGTTTATTTCATAAATTTATTTCTCTACGGCCACGTTGACACAACAATAATCTTGAAACCGAATCCTCGACTTCCAGTGTCTTGGAATTTCACTGGGTTTTTACACTTGTGATATTTCAAATATACCGATGAATACAATGAAAAATTCAATCATACGATAAGACAGGATTGTAAAATTCTTCATCACTATTCGAACTGTTGAATTTCTTCGCACTACCACTTCGTTCTGTACTATTATTCTCACCATCTTCTTGCACGTATTGATTGGCTTTAAATTGACGCTTTCTAGGTCTAGCTGGTCACGATGGACCTTTTCTACTTGCATTCACTGAATGAGACGTATTTTCAAACTCTGGAGAATGTTCCGTACACGCCAAACAATGATAGTAAACTAAAGGACGCTAGCAAGAGTCGCTTGTGCCAAAGTAGTTCAAGGTCGTATATACATTACTATACTATATAATGTTGTCTGTTCTTCTTCCATGAACACAGGGATAAATATTTTCATGGGTATGTAAGCGTTTCTAGAAGCTATTATTGAGTAAATGATTTTATTATTGAATACATCAGAGGCGAGTCACGCTCAAAGGTTCACCGGGCGTCATTTTTTAGATTAACTATTAGGTGCGCAACTAAGTTCTCGCTGTTTCTTTGATGAAAATGCAACTTTATTGTGAAGAAATGTTTACAAATTAATCATTCAAAATATTGCCCATCTCTAGCGACAACTTTTTCCTATCTTTCTGGCAGAGCTCGAGTACCGTCACCGTAGAAGTGTTCGTCTTTTGAGGCTATCCACGAATCAAGCCATCTTGAGATGTCTTCATATGAGCGGAACTGCTGATTAAACAGACCATGTGCCATCGAACGGAACAAGTAATAATCGGACGGGCAATATCTAAGGAACATGGCGGGTGGGGTAGGACCTCCAATTTGAGCGTTTCTAATTAGGTTTCAACGGGTTTGGCAACGTGAGGCCGAGCGTTGTCATGCTGTAGAATCACTTTTTCGTGCCTCTGCTCGTATTGTGGCAGCTTTTCGGCCAGTGCTTGGCTCAATCGCGTCAATTGAGTTCGATACCTTTCCCCAGTGATGGTTTCGTTCGATTTTAAGAGCTCATAATAAATAACACCGCCCTGGTCCCACCAAGTACACAGCAAAACCTTCGCAGCGTGAATATTCGGCAGAACCGACGACGTAGAAGCATGACCGGGCAGTCCCCGTGATTTTGTTCTCCTTGAGTTGCTGTAATGAATCCATTTTTCATCACCCGTAACGATGCGATGAAGAAAACCCTTCCTCTTTTGCCGCTGGAGCAGTTGTTCATAGGCGAAAAAACGACGCTCAACGTCTCTTGGCTTCAAATCATAAGGAACCCAAATTTCTTGTTTTTGAATCATTCCCAACACGTGCAATCGCTGGGACATGGCTTGGCGGGGAACTCCTAATGCTGAAGCAAGCTCTTTTTGCGTTTGGCACGGATCCTCATCGAGCAATGCCTCCAATTCAGCGTCTTCGAAGGTTTTTGGTCTTCCATCACGCGAACGGTCGTCAACATCGAAATCACCGTTTTTGAAGCGACGGAACCAATCACGGTACGTTGTTTCACTTAAAGCAGCATCTCCGTAAAATTTTTGGAGTTCTCGATACGCTTCAGCCGCCGTTTTCTTCGAATGAAAGAAGAAAAGCAACACTGACGATTATTTGGCACAAAATCAGACATTTTCACACAACCGAAGGTATATGACGCAAAAACAA
The DNA here is from genome assembly GCA_031893035.1 of Dermolepida albohirtum. Taxonomy (NCBI): domain Eukaryota; kingdom Metazoa; phylum Arthropoda; class Insecta; order Coleoptera; family Scarabaeidae; genus Dermolepida; species Dermolepida albohirtum. Next base: position 45,142 of record JAVIWB010004909.1, on the reverse strand, counting down.
AATCACTAATGTGTCAAAGTAATTTGTTTGCCATATGTTTAAGTTTGGTTCATGACGTTTTGGTTATGTCACATTCGACTAGCACTTACTACTGGAGCCATCTCTTGAAAAACAGCGAGAAGTTAGTTGCACACCTAATAAAATAACTAGCTGCATCGTGTTCTACAAGTTTGAAACTGTAAACTTAGACAATGAAAGAATGCATTATTCGAAGTCTTTATAGGGAATGCTCCCCTTAATGACCAAATTTAAGTTTTTTTGTTCTTGAAAGCAGTTACCGGATTTTACCTACTACCCACGCATCTGTTCTTTAATGAAAGATCTTTTAGAAGTATGTCATGCTAAATCAATATAATCCCAGCAAATGTTGTAGACATAAGCAAGCTATATATAACAGTACACCCTACCCCTTAGAAAATAATGGCGACCGTAAGCGAAAAACTCCAACAGCGTGAAAAATTAAAGCAGAAAGTGCTATTTTCCCTAGTCGACAGGAAAAAAAAAACAATTAACAATAGCTCGGGATTCGTTAATTACATACCGAAACTTTTAATAAGCAAATGCTCACCGAACACGGAAGAAACAAATGTTTTATGAAGCGGAGTGTTTGAATCAAATTCGGTCCGTAATAAAAGCACGGAAGCATAATTTAACTGTTTTTGTTTTTCATTTTTTTTTTGCTTAGCGTTAAAAATTATGTTGACTGAAGAATCCATGTTGCGAAAAGTTTGTTACGTGCCAATAGGGAGCGGTTTGAATATCCGCCCTTTGCACATATTTTTTTTCACCATACCTTTAACGTTTTCCATTAATTCCAGTTTATTTTTTCTCCGAATCGCGTACTGTGTTTACCGGGGAGAAAGATTGTTTATTTTGTTGGCAATCTTTCTGAAATAAACAAATCCAAATTGAAATCAAAGTGAACAGAATATTTCAAGTAATTAAAAAAACAGAATGTTTTTCGTTTATTTATCTTATTTTTTGCAATATACATCATGGATAGATATTGTAATATTAAATATTTATTTATATTACGTACTATTTATTTATTTATTAATCAGATACTTTCGTACGTCTGATACATTTCATACCTAAATTGTATATAGATTTTGCCCATTCCTTTCTGTTCTTTGCCTTTTCCTTTCCTTCATTCTAATTCATTTACAATTCCCTCAGGTTTCAGCTACTTTAGTTTCCCAAGATATAGCCAGTCTACCCCTCTGTCTTCTCTGCATCGTTGGTGTTTACCATACCACTTTTGGTTGTTGGTTCTCTTCCATTCTCACTAAGTGGCCAAACCATCTCAGTTGGTTCCTTCTTATAGTTGTTGTTAACGATTCTATTCGCAATTATTCTCTCACCTTAGTGTGTCTAATTTTGTCTCTCTTTGTAATGCCTATTGCTACTCTAATGTACTTTATTTCATTCAGCTGAAGTTTACTGCTCGTTTTTTTATGAGTACTCAACTCTCACTGCCATACAAATATATAGGAGAATAGGTCTAAATATAGTTTTATAGACCTTCATTTCCGTATTCATGGAGACCTCTTTTTTGCATATATGTAAATGTATTGTTGAGACTCTAGAATATTCCTAGTGCATTCTCTATTCTATCATTTATTTCCATATCGTTCTTCATTGTCCTGTTTCCTTATTCCTAGGTATTTGTAAGATTCTACCTAATCGCTGAAGGTTGATATATAACCCCTTTCCACATTAAATTTCGTATTCTGTATACGTATTTCGATAATTAAGTGATCATCATCAGCAGATAATTAAACAGTGTCGCACCTGGAAAACTACGGCAAAATACCTCTACAAATTCCGCATACGAACCGTATCGCTGAAAGCCAAAACGCACACTGAGTGTGCGTTTTGGCCTGTGAGAGTGTGCGTTTTGGCCTTTAGCGGTACGGTTCGTGTGCGGAATTTGTTTTTGTACAGGTATTTTGCCGTAGTTTTCAAGGTGCGACACTGTTTAATTATCTGCTGATGGTATCCACTTCGTTGTCGAAATACATATACGGAATACGAAATTTAATGTGGAACGGGGTTATATATCAACTTTTAGTGATTAATTTAATCAACCACAGGCTCCATCAAAATCACCTTCAAGATCTACTTGTTCTATTTCTCTTTTTATTGTTATCTTTTGCGCGTCTCCACCTATTATCTGTATTTATTCTTTTTTTCTTCAGTATTACTTTTCATATTTCTATATTATGTATACTGTAACTATCTCCCACTCTTGGCATAAATTTCTAGATCATCTGCAAGGGCACGTTCATACATTTCTATTAATCTTATGTTTCTTTACTTTTGTTCTCACCTCCTTTATTACATCGTCCATCATTATGATAAACAAGGTTAGGCTTAAAGCCTCCCCCCCTTGTCTAAGTTCCTATTTTATTGTAAACTCCTCGGATACGTATGTTCCTATTTTTACATAGCATCTTATGTTCTAGTATAAACTTTGAATGCTTCTAAATAAAAGTGTATTTATCCTTCTTGCTCGTAAACTATTCCATATAAGTTGTCTTAGGTTACTATCAAAGGCTTTTTCAAGGTCTAGAAATGCGATATATATCTTGTCATTTTCATTTCTTTTCTATTAAATTCTTAATCGTAAAAATATGGTGTAGCCTCTTGCCTTCCCGAACGCACTTCGGGATTCCTCTATTTGAGATTCTATAGTTTTTCGGACTCTTTTGTGCTCATACATTTTGGCTGCTGTATGGGTATTGATACTCCTCGGTAGTTGGCACAATACTTACTATCTCCTCTCTTATACACTGGTTCAATTATTCCCAATTTCCATAATGTATTATTGCACCAACAAATATCTGAACAGTCTTATAAGCTGTTTTGACTGTATTTGAGAATTATAAACCACTCGTTCGTCATGTTAATTTTAATTTTTATTTTGATATTTCTAAGTTTTCTTCTCCTAAATCGACCATACTTTAAAATTAAGAGGTATTTAAGTCCGGGCAGGATACTGACTAATCTTCTTGTCTAACAAAATCGAATACATTTATTTCTGACTAACTTCAAATACTTTTCTCTTTATGAGAAGGTGCTAAATACTGCTAGAATATTCACTGGTCATTATTAAATGTTGCATTTGGTTTAATAACTTTCTCAAGAACTATTTTTTGAAACACTTTTCCTTTTGCTGCAATATTTTCTTCACAAAAATGAGCTTTTATGAGCTCATATTATAAAACTCCTAACCATATCATCATTAACGCAGAATGGTTACCTTTTCGAACACGGGAATAGATCTACAGAATGTCTGCCTTGTACAACAAAGACTGGAAAACTTTCTATATTACTTGATTCTATAAAAAAGCGACACAGAGGATCCTAACAAATAGAGAGAATTGAATGGGATCAGTACAATGGAGTAACGAAATGCAATAAATAAAATTAATGAAACCTATGAGATACATATTACATTCAATGACATCCTATCTAGAAATAAATTGTGGACCACCAGGAAGAATACTCAAATAACTAGATATACAATTAAAATAATTCAAAAACATTAAGAAAGAGTTAATCTCTCAGAACCGATGCTGATGACAAAGGGTTTAAGACAAGAAAGCAGCATATTATCCCAGATTTATATCCAGCATTGTTTCTGGATAATGTCGTTCCGCAATCTACATCCCTCTCTTATTCTTGTTTAAAGTTTGTCATGCTAAAACATGTTTCAGCCACCTTGTATCCTTCATACATAATAGATGTCCAAATCATTTCAAAACCTACTTCTCTATTCTCTGAATAATGGTCTGCTTTGTTATTCTTTGTCTTATTATTTAATAACTTATTCTATACAATCTTGCTATCCTGGCACCCCAATTATTTATAACTATTAAACTAATATGGAAGTATATTATCGAAAACGCTAGAGTTATTTATATTACAAAATGCATTTAAATAATATGCATAAGTAAGAACACTACAGTCCAAGATATTGATAACAGATATATATATATATATATATATATATATATATATATATATATAAAATACTTAACTTAAATAACAGAGAACCTAAGTTAAACCCTTGGAGGATCACAAAAGAAGAAACGAACAGTAGAATGAATATTATTTCGGAAATGTTCTAATGCAGTAAGATTTATTCGTTTATATTTATGCGCTTTTACGGGGCTAAACTGAAACATTTTAACTTTAATCGCCTTTGACATAACATACAAATATGTAATGCACAAACTTGTGAAAAAATTTCTGTTCTTTGCGCGGGATTCGAATCCGCGATCTCGTTCTCTCCGAGAATGTGTCATCACCATTAGACAGAAACTGTTTACATGTAAAAAGGGGTTAAAATATGAATTTTGAAAATTTATTTAATCAGCACTGTATATGTATGTTCAGGAAGCATCTCCACCTATGTTTAGACTATTTGTAATCTTTTGCATTCCTTTTCAATAAGAGAAAATTGTGAATATTACGTCCACGATCTTCTCTTATTGAAAAGAAGTTCAAAAGTAACAAATAAACTAAATGTAGTTGAAAATGTTTCATGTACATACCATATACAGTATTGACAAGTAAATAAATCTTACTTTATTAGAACATTTTTTAAATAGTTTTCATTAAGTAACATTATAGCGTGTAAAAATTAACCATTAAACGCTCATACGTAATTTTAGAATTAAATGCTCGTGCACGGTAATATTCTCTTGAGTCCTATTTTCATAATAGGCTCGCCTTAACTGAGAATATACTTTTTAGGTATTTACATAGAAGGTTAATTGCTTTGCATGAAACCGTAACAAAGTTTACCGTCGAGACTATTTAAAAATAAGTTTGAATTTGTTCTAACATTATATTTTAATATTAAACAACTAAAAATTTAAATTTACTCATGTATAATTAAATAACTTGCCTTATTTGTGTTTCTTTTCTTATGTATAGCTTAACTACATAATTCTTAATTTTCGTTTTAAGTTAAAGAATCATTCGGAAAATGAAAAAGTTACAGATTAAAAAAAAGAGAGAATCGAAAATTCACAAAAGAGAGAATACACTTTCGTATTAAATAAGAACGAAAATTATTGGTGACTGTTATTTTAAATATTGATATTAGTTTTAGTGCTCTATAAAAATGCTTACGAACATCTAAGAAATTTCGCGCTCGTGATTTTAATATTATTAATCTATTTTAATATTTATCTTTGGCACTTTAATCTGGGAAACCCACTGAGATTGACGATGAAAAAATAAAAGAGTTAATCACGTCGAATCTAGGACATACGTGGGCAAGGTGAAAAGTTCTCGGCCTGACAATGAAAGACTGCGATTAAAATTTAAAAAATGATTTTATTTTTCTACATAATCTCCCTTGAATTCAACACACTTGGTCCAGCGTTTTTCTAACATCAATATTCCTTCCCGGAAATGAGAGTCTGGAAGATTGTCAAAATATTCTTCTACGGTCCTTTCAACTTCTTCGTTGGATGTAAATCGCTTTCCAGAAACAATTTTTTTCAAATTTGGGAATAGATGGAAGTCTGAGAGTGCCAAATTAGGAGAATGAAAAACGATTTTTTTCTTCTTCAAACCAGGCCTCTTCTCGCGAAATTTGCCATCCAGCTGGTCAAGAAGATTAGAATAATATGCGCCTGTAATTGTTCTGCCTTTTTCAAGTTAATCAATTAACAAGATTCCTTTTGCATCCTAAAACACGCTGGCCGTGACTTTTCTGGCAGATGCGATCGGCTTCGCTTTCTTTGACGTTGAACCACCTGCTTCCAACCACTGCTTCGACTGCTGTTTCGTTTCTGGCGTGCAGTGGTGGACCCATGTCTCATACATGGTGACAAATCGCCGCACAAAATCAGTCGGATTCTTGTTAAATCGGTCCAAAGAATGCTCCGAAAATCGTTTGCGCATTTGCTTTTGATCGACATTCAGCAAATGCGGCACCCATCTTGCGCAGAGCTTTCTCATCTCTAATTCTTTGTGCAAAGTGATGATTTATGGTGTGGTTGCGGTTTTTGGCCGTCCTTCATGTGGGTCCCCGTACACTTTTGTCAACTTCGGATGAATTTCCATAGGGGTTAAAACATCCAAAACAAAGAATTTTATAACAGCACGATATTCAAGTTTATCCATTTAAAAAAATAACACGCACGACGTCTACTACAAAAATTCTTGCAAACAAACTACTCGAGAGAATAAGTTGAAAGTTTTCATATGAACTAAAGACACATGCAGCCATGCAGGAAACATAAATTTCTGTTAATTGTAACGCCATCTCTGTGTCAGGCCGAGAACTTTTCACCTTGCTCACGTATGACACGAGATACTGCAAAAACGTCCAACATCCATCACTCAAGCATTTGTGATCAAATGAAAATGCTAAAATACGTCAGCAAGCTCGATATTTGAGTTCGTCATAAACTCATAGAAGTTTAATTGACGGTACAGTGTATACAAACATATGCAGTTTGCTCCTTATACGTGAGAAAAATAATTTTTGATCTGGGGGACTGATAACTGGCGATAAGAAATGGATTGCTTACAAAAATATGTTGCGAAAACGGTTTAGGTGCCGACCTAAAGATTCGCGTCAAACATAATCGAAAAACATTCACCGAAGATGGTTGTACCCTCACTGTGGTGGCATTTTTAAAGGTGTCGTGTCTTTCGACGATCTAAGGAAAGAAATAATTAATCCAAGCGTGTACTGTCCGTAATTGAACGGCTTAAATAAATTCATCATTTAAAAATGCCAAAAATGCGTACAAGAGTCTCAACAAAACGAGACCACATACAAGTTCGGCCGCCTGTCAGAAATTATTAGAGTTTGATGGAATATGATATTACACCCACGGTACTCGTCAGATCTTGGTCCTTCAGACTTTTGTTGACAATATCCCTTGCGTGGTATATTGTTCGTGGTATAACGAAAGCAGATATTCATCGAGGAAGGTTGAGTCCTCACAGCGGTGGAATTTTTAAAGTTGTTGTGTATTCCAACGAACCAGAAAAATAAATAATTAATTCAAGTGTGTACTGTTGGTAGTTTTAATGTTAAAACGAATTCATCATTCAAATTGTCCAAAACTTGTTAATCGTAAAGAAGTCACAACAAAACGAAACCACGCAGACGTCGGACCTTTGTCGTTCATACGTCCATTTGTTTCGTTGCTTTCAAACACCCTTGCGTGGTACAACTTTCGACTCAGTGAATCAGTTTTTCACCAAGAAAGACAAGTCATAGAGCTACGAGGGTGGTCTGAAAAGTTTCCGACCTAACAAAGATACAAGACATTTTTTCTTAAAATTTATATTTATTTTCCTACATAGTCTCCTTGTAACTCTACACACTTCTCCTAGCGATGCTCTCATCTCTCTGAAGATAATTGATGAAGATAATTCCATGACTATCCCTTAAAAGAGTCGCCATCATTTTCCCAGTCGAAGAAACAGTTTTTGCTTTTTTTGGAGCCGCTTCGCCCTTTGCAGTCCACTGTTTTGACAGTATTTTTTTTCGGGCATATAATGGCGTATCCAAGTTTCATCTACAGTAATTAATCGGCGCCAAAACTCGGATTCATTGCGCCTAGACTGCGCCAACAGAGTGTTAGAAATATTCATCTTCACGATGAGGTCGGAAACTTTATAGACCACCCTCGTATGTATCATGTATGAACATGTGATGGCAATATTTCCTAGAATAGTAGTGATGATGCAACTATTGCTGAATTACAACAGACATTGCAGAGTGGTTAGAGTTAAAGAACAATATACCCATTCGGATGCAAGCTTTTTAACTGCAACAAATGCCTACGAAATTTCGTCAAAAGTAATTCAAAAATTTAAAGAGAAAATGAATACGCAAGAAACATTTGAAAACTTTTTTGATAGTGTTGTAATTTCACATGTAGTAATGCAACTTAATTCAACACTAGCGAATCAAAGTGTATATACACCCAAAAGAATAACAAACAGCTTAATATAAAATGTGATGAAATACAAGCGATTGGCGTACTTTTGTTGAAATTTCCTTGTGATAGAGTATATTGGAAAATATAAATAAGTTAAAATTGTCTGCATTTGGCGTTGTTTATTAAAAAACATTTTTCCGAAATCAAATGTATGTAATATACATTTAACTGAGAATTTGAATGCAAAATCTAGCGATGATAAAATGTACAAAATTCGATCTCTAATAGAACTTGGATAAAAGCTTTAATTATCTGCTGATGATGACAACTTAGTTGTCGAAAATGTATACAGAATACGAACATTAATGTGGTAAAGGGTTTTATTCACCATTTTTGTTTAAATCAATTAACAACTTCTTCTTCTTCACTCTCAACATTCGTCACTGTAAGAGCACCTAATTACCAATAAAACGCTTCCAGTGTCCGTACTCTATCACATATTTGTTTGAGTAACTAACCTGTCAGGAAATAGGACAACAGTTTCGGAGAAAGATGATGTCCACACGAACCTTTACCCTCCGGACCGGGATTAAACATTTCACGCAATGAGTTATAGTGGCAATATTTTACGTTTTCGGTTGAGGATCCATGCATACAGATTACGTGAAATTTGCATGCAGAATCTCATTTGAAAATATGCATTTGCGGCATCTAAAAGACCGTTAAATCATAAATAATGTTTGCATTACGCGAAACGTGAGAAGGCAATTCATCCGACGAGATTACTTTGTGTATGTGTACGCCAACTTTCGGATGAGATTTCACATATAAATGCGTTAATACATAATTTATAAGCGAATCTGATTACATTCTTAGTAGTCATTCTAAACACAAATTGCCTGCGACAGATGCCATGTATATTCATATAAATTGTTATGTTTTGTTATTCTGTTGCTGGTGTTTTAGTAATAATATTTGCTCCATAAAACAGATAGACAATATTCCAATATATACCTCAAATGTATATTTTTGTAGAAACTACAGCTGTCTTTATAAAGACTCTACGGATCGTTTTCATTTTATTTTATGCTTTTTCCTACTAAAGCTCTTGATCTGCCTCGATCATTTCCACTAATCTTTTTTTGGTTCTTCATTTTTTACCGAGGTATCGGAACTGAAGCGGTAAGTTTCTATCCGGAAGGTTTATCATGGTTTTTCCATCACGTATTTGATGAATGGCAAAGACCTTAAGTCGCACCACGAGAGTAGGCATAATAAAAGTCAAAGTGAGGCAATTGGCGTTACGCTGTTGGAAAATAAAAAGGCATAGACCATAGGTTCCCAAACTGTTTAAAGCCATGGCGCTCTTAACGCTCAGATTATTTCCGGCGGCGCCCTTCATATGAAGCAAAATAGGAGAGCTGATGATTTTAAGTCTAAAATCTTAAATTTAAACAAATTTTATGCTATGATCTCTAAATTCAGCTTTTAGATTTTTATAAGACTTTAATTTTGTTTAAATACTTTGTGAATAATTGGTAAATTTGCTTTTTTTAGTAATTGTAATAAGGAGGAGAATAAATCGAAAAATAAAGAAATATCACATTCATTTTGAGAACAGAAATAATAACTAATTAATACAAAAGAGAGAATCATTTTAAACGTAATTGGGTACAAGTAATAAGAGTTTCATAAATCTTTTCTGTCCTAATGAGAGGCATGGGCTTGTTTGTTTTTGATTAGTTCATGGAATCTTGGTGTTATTTTTGATAGAGCAACACGAATTTCATCTTCGATTTTCAGGTTACCTCTGTATTTAGATTTCATAACGGCAGCTGCTGAAAACCCACATTCACACAGGTAAGAACTGGAAAACCGTATCAATGATCGAAGTGCCTTCTTGGTCACTACTGGATACTCATCTTCGATACTGTACCAAAAGTCAATCGAAGATTTAGACTGGAGTCTTGAATTTAATAATGAGTCTATAGAAATGTCAATGAGTTGTGAAAGTCTCAGGGATCTCTGTGTTCATAAGATTACTTACCCACTGTACTGATTTTATTTCATCTTCCGGAAGGTGTTCTTGAACATAGAGCTCCAAATAGGATAAGTGGCTGACGGACACATTTTTAAGTTCATGTTTTAACATCAAACTATTATGTTTAAGTAAGTGGTCCAAAGTACTAAGTTGTTCTACCATAATAGAAGCTTTTTTTGAATCTTTCTACTTTATCAGAGAGCTGAAAAATGTTTGCGTTATTACCTTGAAGGGAGCTGTTCAGAATATTTAACTTGACAAAAAGGCCAGTTAAAAAGGCCAATTTAGCTAAAAAATTAATTAATAAATTGCTTGTTTCGGTAATAATAACTTCTCTTTTGAACGTTTAAGGCATTAATGGTCTCAATGTTGTTTTCTAGATTATGAGTTTATTGTTTTTAAAACTTGTTGTATCTAAGCATTTTTTATTGATGCGGAATGCTTTATATCCACCTGCAGAAAGTCTTTCAGATAAGTTTGTTATTCTTTCTGTACATTAACACTCCTAACTCAAGTATGTGCAAGCATTTGATAGGTAGAACCAAGTTGATGCAATATACACGAACTTTTAACCAAACTTACCATTACATACTGTTATGGAAACTTTAGACATGGTTTTCCATCATTGTTACGTTGAGGTCTTACCTACTCAGAATGGGCAATTTTTAGAGCATTTATGTGGGAGGTCTAAAACGTTTTATCTCTCTTGGGATTTAAAACGGGGATGAGACCTGTGTTCAATATTATTTCCAATTTTCATTTCCATAATGCTTATGGTATTACTGGTTAGCATTTGATATTTTCTGACTTAAAAATATATCAAGTTATAGAGAGATTGGAAAAAAAGAAGAAGAATAGTAAGAAAGATAAATAGGAATTCTGTTTGTATAGGGCAACGTACGAGGATAGTTTGACAAGTAGTTGGAATGGAAAAGAAAAACGAATTTTCTAAATACAAAATAATTTTTATTTTTCAATATATTCTCCTAAAAGAGCAATACATTTATTCCAACGGTGCTCCAATGCCCTTATGCCACCTCTAAAATGCGATTCCGGAAGGCTTGCAAAATACTCATTTACGAAGATGATAAGCTCGTCGTTAGACGAAAATTTCTTTCCACCTAGTGCCGTTTTCAATTTTGGAAAAAGGTGGAAGTCGGAAGGGGCTAGATCCGGCGAATAAGGCGCATGCGGTACTAATTGGAAATGCAACTCGTGGATTTTGGACATCGCAACTGTGCTGGTATGCGAGGGAACGTTGTCTTGGTGAAACAGAATCTTTTTCTTTGCCATTCCTGACCGTTTAGCAAGAATCTCGACATTTAATTTTTGTAGAAATTCTGCATAATATTGTCCGTTTATTGTGGCACCTTTCTGAAGGTAATCAATGAGCAAAATGCCCTTTGAATGCCAAAAAATTGATGCCATCACCTTGTTTGCCGATAAAGTGGTTTTCGCTTTCTTTGGAGGTGCAGAACCACGTTCTAATCATTGTTTCGACTGTTGTTTAGTTTCGGGTGTACTGTAGTGTATCCAAGTTTCATCGCAAGTAACAAATCGCCTACAAAAATCAACCGACTTCCGCTTATAAAGGTCCAAACACTCATTGGAAATGCGCAAACGAGTGAACTTTTGATCGGTCGTAAGCAATCGCGACACCCATCTTGCCGAAAGCTTGGAAATGCCCAATTCTTTCGTTAAAATGTGGTGTATGTGTTCTGTTGAAATGTTTACCATGTCTGCTATCTCTCTCACTTTGAGTCGTCGATCTTGCATAATAATATTATGGATTTTTATAATCATTTCCTTAGAAGTCACGATTTTGGGTGCTCCAGAGCGCGCTTCATCAACACAGCTTGTTCTACTTTCTTTTTCATCAATTAGCTGTCAAAAATAAACTAATCAACCGATTTATCTAAATATCGGAATGTAAACATATAGATAGGCAACCTAAATTACAGTGCATTTGTTTTACCAATTAGAGCGCCACCTATGTGTCATTCTCACTACTTGTCAAACTATCCTCGTATACTGTAAGTCGAACAATCGATCTTTTTATTAAACTCTATAATTACTTTTTTGTGCATATAATGGTGTATCAAACAGATTAGTGAATATAAAACTTCCCGTGAAATAGTATGAAAAGCAAATTCTAGAATTCAATGTAAACACTTTTGAAGATGAAAGCATGCTCGTGCCTCTATGGACATTTCGATCCTTCAAGAAGCAAATGGTGATCGTCTTCTTGGCTATGAAGAACGTTGTAGAATACGTGCTGTTGGAAACACACTCGATGCAAAATAGTACACTGAGGAACACCATAGTTATTGAAGTACTCAAAAACAAATGTCTGTACTATCTGAATGCGAAGATTGAAAGGACGGAAGTTTTTTTAATGATAAGGATGTTTTTAAAAAGTGGGGTGATGAATGTGCACAGCTTTCAGAAGAAAGGTGTTGATTTGATGGCATGACTACTTTCTGGAGAATAGGAAACATGAAATATAGTGGAAATTATTTTGAAAAATTTTAAAAATTGAAGTGCTATTGCAACATTTGTGTAGTTCTCTGTAAGTTTACTCCAATATTTTTGTCGTTTGAGCTGAACAGTCATGGAGCATACTAAGCTCATTCACTCTTTTGTTCAAGTTCCCTAATCTCCAAAATTATTGCATTTTTCTCAGTATACCTTAATTTGAAACTACTACTTTCATATCTGTTGCAACAATTTTCTAGTTTCCTTTATATTTACTGAAATAATTTCGCTCTTTGAACTGAGCATACTAATTTCATCCTCTTTTTTACTCAAGTTATCCAAAGGCCAAAGTTGTTCTAGTTTCATAAGTATTAATTAAACTGAAACTATTTCCACTGCAACATGTTTGTAGTTCCCTTTACATTTATTCCCATAATTTCGCTCTTTGAGAAGTCAAGCATACCAACTTCATCCGCTCATTTTCTCAAGTTCTTTAAACTCCAGAGATGTTCTATTTTCCTCAGTATTCTTTACTTTGAAACTGTAGGTTTCATTTCTTCTTTATTCACCTCACCGTCATAGATCGCTTTTTCCTGTCTTATATCTTCTTAACTCTCTTAATTCTGAAACCTTTATGAGGTGAGCATTTTTCTGATAACCCCTGTACATAACTCTATAATTAAAACTTCATTTAGTTTATGAAGTACTTATTTTCTAAAGTAGTTCGATGATGCTGATTTTCCGAATCAGTATTTTTGAGATAACTTCAGAGGAAATTATAAATTGTACGTTGACGACAAACGTAAAACGTCCATAAAGGAATCGAGCGGTGTAGAAATTAAATTAGTATGCATTTATTCATCAGCTAGGGTACAAGCGGTGGACTGAGGTCGCTCTGTGCATCAGAGTAAAGCTATTTCAGATACAACAGCCGCAGACCGGATGTCAACCTTCCGGACACAAACTACAACAATTCTGTTCTCGACGTCGCAACATTTATATACATATATACGCTCTGTGGAGGGTATCCACGAGGTTCGTGATGTTCTTAAATCCATAACTTTCGAACTACAAAAGAATCTGATTTTTTTTAGGAATCCGTTACAATGTATTGACATAAATCAGTGCATTCATGCTGAACATCCGCTGGATCGCATTTTACGGTAACATAAAAGTAAATTTTAGTGTCCGTCGTAAATTTCTTAAACTCCGAATAAATAAAGTTAATATATCTGGCTTCGTTCGACGCATTCTTAGAACGATAGAAGAATTGTAATATGAAGTGAACCCTTTTTTGTGGAAATATGTTCGTCTAAAGGAACAAATTATAATTTCGGAACCGCACTTTTACAGCTGTGATACTTTCCCTGTACTAGTAACAAGGAATCTATTCGATCTATTCGATAATAGTATATTGGCATTGTTTTGCTACGCTCTGGAGTTAGACTGAAGTGATAGAGAAAAAGAAGAAGAATCAACGGAATCAGAAGTCGGTGGCATAATAAATAGCTTAAAAAAATCTGAAACCCTAGAAGTAATAAAACTGTAACAGAATTTATGCAGGATAGAGCGCAGAAACTTCCTTTTTTTTGAAGGTGCATTGTAAAGAGAAGAGAGGTCGTAGAAAAATGTGGATGAATTCGCCGAAGGCTTCAGTCGCGAAAATATCCGTCTCGTACTGCTTAGAAAACTTGAGGTAGACAAGGAAACAATGCGTGTTTACAGACGAAGTCTATTTTTCGAACAACCGTTGCTCCGCGTGCGTTTTTTACTCACTTCGGCATTCAGACCAGAGATTCGGTACCTGACTAGAAATTGTTGCTTCGTCAGTAGAAAATTTTATGATCAGAACGGAGGTAAGTAAATTCCCAGACGACGAGGGACTATAACAATACCAGAAAATGCGGACGCAGTTTGATAATTGATTTCGAATCTCCAACTCTTGAAGGAAAGCATCTGGGTAATATCTAATTCCAACAGGATAGTGCCATAACCTTCATTGTCTGAGCTTCGATGACAGTTTTAAGGTGTAATATCATATTTCCATGCGGTTCATATAGATTCGAAGTGATATAGACGGTGGAATCGCATGATCTAACGCCTTGTGATTTTTTTTATGGGAATACCTCAAGACACAGATTTTTATATATCACCCGACTACCTTCTTTAGATGAAGAATTTTATTCGGTAGAAAATAACCAGAAATGCATAGAAAATAGTGACTGTCGCCTTCGAAATATTTAAAACAATTGCCTGTCGGTGATTCCTTTTATTCGCCTTCTTTTTCTGTACTTCATCCTTTAAAATACGCGGAAAAAAACACTAAGAAAAGAATTGTTCTAGTTGTTAAGAGAAAATTGTTTCACCAAACTTATACCAAACGAGGGTAACTCAGTCTTCGTTGTTTCTATACACAAAAAGAAGATGTCATAAATTGTGTGAATTATAAAGGAATAGCATTGCTCAACGCCGTATACAAAAAGATACCATTACTTCACAAGAAAGAAAAATATTAGTAGACTACCAATATGGTTTCAAGAAGTTTAACTCGACGATTCATCGAATTGAATGAATTGATCATATAAGTATAAGATCCCCACTTCCATGCTGTTTATATTCAAAGCACATATGCTAATAAAAGTTTTACAAGATTTTAAAATCCCCAAGAAAATAATAACACTATTAAAAAATATTTTCGAAAAGGGAGAGAAATAAAACATTGAAAAAAATGCTAATAGAAAGTGATATAAATTTTACAGGGACTATATTAAACAAGACATTTATGTTCAACTTACTGTGATGACGTGGTGGTGTTACGAATCCTTGTTTCATTGAGCCTTCTTTTGAAACATTTGTTACCGAACTTTTTAATCGGTATTTAAATATCTTTATATTGTTGGTCGCCTTTAATGATTATTAATATTTTCAAGGCCCTGGGGTGATGGAACAAATTATTATAATTCAACAGAATGCATCAGCTATCAAACTGAGATAAATATGTGACCTTACAAATAAACATAAAGATGCTACTGTCTATGTAAATTAAAATTCTCATGGCGATTCGGATTACGAAGGAGGATGCACATATATAGATACCTTTTCAATTCGGATAGCGGAAAAATCTCGTAAAATATTATATATTACGGGTTCGGTGATAATCAGAGTGACTTCAGAAAAATCTTTCTTATAAATACTGATAAATAAAACACAACAAAATTAACATTATAATTTATAATTACAATTACAATTTTTTAACTTATATTGTCTCTCTACGTGTATTTTACGAAATACGTTGATTCGTGTACTTACTAATTATTCGCTGTTGCATAATATTACACGCTGCCTATTGATTTCTACTTGTAGGGATCAATCTTTTTAGCAATGCTCGCATTAATTCTTCTTTCCAAAAAATGCCTTATACGCCTAGTATCAGACAACCCACACACTCTGGACAAAATTATCTGATATCCAGATCCTACGTTGCCTCGCTTCTTGTTGAGTTCTTTGGCTCATCTATGAGCTCTTAGGTTGATGTGTTCAGACTAAAATACCCACATTATTTAGATAAATACCAATTTTTTAACTCACTTTATAGACAAAGGGATTATCTTTTGCCGCACAACTGATCCATTTCTTGTAAGTGCATATCATAAACTGAGAAGATATACTTAATATATACACTACCGTCCATAAGTTTAATCGCACTACAGATAATTTTAATTGCTCAATGATATTAAAGAGACTGTTTATTTTCATGGCAAATTTATTTATAAAATACTAAATTAACATAAAATTCAAACAATTGGCATTATTAATCTAAGTAATATTATAATAAGTTAGCTTAAATTTTACTTTTGTCGAAGTAACCACCTCTAGCTGCGATCACGGCTTCATAAACACGTGGCATTCGTTCAACTAGTCGGTCGATATATTCCTCATCGATAGAGTTCCATGCATTCCGCAACTTACCCCAAAGATCTGCCTTGCTAGTAGGAAGTATTTTACGCACTTCACGAGTCAAACAGGCCCATAACAGCTCTATCGGATTGCAGTTCCAGTGTGGCAGTGGCCATGTCATTAATGTAAGGATTCCTCTTTCAGTTTGGTCGGAGAAAGTCCTTTTTACAATCTTTGTTGTGTGTTTGGGGTCGCTATCTTGCTGATAAACAAACCCCGAACCCGTTAGCTCCATCACTGACGGAAGAGCATGCTCTTGCAATATACCCAAATAGACTTCTTTTGTCATTCTTTCTGTGATTTGCCTCCAAAGCAATCCCAAACCATCACATTTCCACCACCATGTTTCACTGTCTCAACCACACATTCATCTAATATTATTTCCCCGACACAACGACGAATAAAAGAACGGCGTTTATTTCCAAAAATTTCATATTTGGATTCATCTGTTCACAAGACTTGTTTCCATTCTTCGACAGTCCACTACCTGTGTGTTATCTCTCAGGCCAATCTTTTTTGTGTACGTTGTGCAGACAGACGTGGTTTTTTACTACTACTCGACCACTAAGTCCAGCTTCAGCTAAAAGGCGTTTGGTTGTTGTTAAGCTAACCGTGGCTTCGTGGTGTACGTTATATTGTGCTGCTCTTTCCGGGGCAGTAAGGCGACGATTACACAAGGACATTAATTACAGATATTCATCTTCTATTTTAGTAGTTATCCTCAGCCGTCCACAACGTTTTCGGTCCCCATGTTGGTCAGTTTCTGCCATTCTCTTTATAGTTTGATGAACACGATACTCGGAAACTTTTAGTTTTTGGGCGATTGCTCTATAAAAAGCTTTGCTTCGTGCAAAGCAATAATTCTTGCCCTTTGTTCAAGAGTTAGTTGCTTTCTTTTTGCCATGTTTTAGATACATTAAAAAAATACGCTCACTCGATAGCACTTGCTGACAGTTCATTGAAAATGTAAAACTGAGTATTCACTTTGTAATAAACATAAAATATACACTTAAAAGCGCACAAATATCAGGTAAAGACTGGCTATTACGTCCACGTAATAAACCATGCAATAAACAATTCCGAGTAAGGGATAATCTCCATGACACCCTCATTATATTTCTTACCTGAATATTATTTCTTGAAATAGAAGATAAGGCGTTCATTTGTTTATACAAAATACTTGGGTTAAATAACGTGCAAATACGTAAAATGATTTTAGTTTGGATAAAATTTCAATATATTAACATAAATATTTTTATTTCCTTCTGTAATTAAAATTATCTGTAGTGCAATTAAACTTATGGACGGTAGTGAATATAAAAAATAGTTACAGAATTTATAAACTATTATTACAGAAATTAAATAGACAATGTAAAATTAGAAGAAACCGATGTCACAAAGAAAATAAATATAAATGCATTCCGCACACAATGCATTTATGTTTTTTGTATAATTAAAACATTTCTAGGAAATTAATTATACATTAAGCGAAGATACACATAAATACACTTAAAATTATATAAATAGCATAATATATTTATATTAATTAAAACCCCATACTGAGAATTAGTGTAATACATTTACATTATGCAACTGAAACAGGGAAAAACGAGAAGGAATAGAGACACATGCAGTGACCCGTGCAGTATGTAGGTATTCAGTCGAGTACGGATACAGAGTATTTTCAAAAATATCAGAAAAGCGTAGTTTGTTACGTTTCGCATATATAATAATTTTTTTATCATGTTTTTTAATTATTTTATTTAATTTAAATAGGATTCGATCTAAACACGAAAATTATTATCGAAGGCTAACGTTTGTGAGTTACGAATATTCGAATGAGAAATCCTTTTCATGTAGTCGTACTTCCTGCGTAAGAAAGATACTTTCTCATTTTTCAAGAAACCTATTCCTTAGAATACCTCTAGATTCTATTTTCCGTAATATTCCACGTTTCAAATTGATCAGTACACTTGCCTTTCGCCTCACCGATTCTCTCAAAAGGGACAGTTTTTTAAAGAGCGTTTTCTTCTAGTACATATTTAAACTGCAAAACACGTGCACGTTCATGAGTGAAGACTTTACCTTAACTCCGTACATGTAGTGTCCAAACCTATACCGGGTTTCGATCGATCTTTTAGTTTGGCCGATGTATTGTTTACTGCAATCTAAACATTCAATTCGGTAGATTCCCGACTTTTTATTTTCTTCTAAATATTTCCCGCCCGGTATAAAGAACACCTTTCGCACATAAAGTTCAACCGACCAGAAAAATCGGGTATAGCAAGGCACGTATTAGAAAATAACCACAGTGTTAATATGGATTGTTTACATTTGATAGAGAACGTGTATAATTATCGAGAATTAGACACGTATGAAAGCATGCACATTATAAAGAATAAAAGCCGTGTAGTGAATAATGACACCGGACCTATACAGTCGACCCTTTTCTGTCTGCTTAATGTCAGAGAAGGAGGAACACTATAATAAATCACATGCAGGTACTTATCGGTCGTGTCCGTGTTCCTTTTTTCAATGTCGTTCATCCTAGTTTAAGTAAAACAATTTTTAAAGATCTTGTGAAACAAACACAGTGTACATTTTGGTTCTCAGCGGTGTAGATCGCGTACGGAGTTCGTTTTTCGTACAGGTATTTTTCGCCGTGTTTTACCAGGTGCGACACTTTGCAATTGTCTGCCGATGATGACAACTTAGTTGTCGAAATGCGTATACAGAATTACAAAAGTTAATGTGGAAAGGGGTTATATATGAACATTAGTGATTAAGTTAATCAACCACAGGCTCCATCAAATTCAATTACCTACTTAATTTAGTATTTCCATTTTATTTCTTTCTTCTTCTTTAAATGGTGAATTATCGGCGTTAATATTTGTCATTTATTTCAACTGAGTAGCGCAAAAAGGAAAAAAATTAAAAGAAAAACTTTATTTTCGTCGTAATATCTGCATATCGTACTTGTATTTGTATAAAATCGTGTACTTAGAACAGTCTTTTCCAAAACAGAAGTTGTATAAGCTATTTTTCAAATTGACGGAAGTGTAATAAATAAAATGAATTGTTCAATAATCGGAAGTTTTTCCAAAAAAAGTTTCAATTTCACTGTCGTCTAATAATAACTAAACTCAAATATGATTTCGTTTTACGTTTTATCTTAATGCCTTTTATACAAGTTTAAATATTTCCAACCTCAATTTGTCTTTCTTTTTTTTGAAACATGAAATTTGCGGTTTGTTAGACAGTGCGTTATTATTTAAATTCAACTTTATGCGGGGAAAAGGTTACTCGAGCACATTCAATTGCAACGGTTACATCTACCAATATTTTGTATTATTAAGCATCTTACATAATAATGTTTGTTATTTAAGGATAATTATTTGTCATATTTTTACGTTTGTCAGTTTAACGTTCATTATTTTCTCTTCCATTACTTACCTCATTTATTACGTGCTCGTAACACTTTCGCTAAAATATCATCATAATATTTTTGACCGTACCGCGTATGCAAGCTTTAATTCCTTGTATCTGCATGTTTTTCTCGCAAGGCTTGGTTTTTATCTTTAAGTTTTTTATTCGCCAGACGTTGGCAATGACCTCAGCACATTCCCTAGCTTATAAACGTGAGTGTAGTAACGGTTGCACTGCGGATTATTCTATATTTAGAGGCGGTATCGTAAATTATTGTGATTAGTCCTTCCCTATTTGGGGAAATATTATAGTGAAATTTTCTAATAAAGAAGAGCTATTCGTTATTCAATAGAAAAAAAATAATTGTGCACCCTTTTTGTCTGCAAGCTTATAAGGGAGTAGACGAAACTTAAACCACCACGAAGTAAGAGTGTTTTCTCACTTGCCATATATTCTAATATTTAAGTTTTTCGTATTTCCTGTCCGCCTGATAGGTATTTTTTTGGTACCCGAGGAATTAATCTCGTATCAAGGAAGCTTCTGTAAATTCGACAAGGGCCAAATAAGAATGCCGCCTTCGAACATCCCAATTTTAGAGCGACAAGGTCAGACTACTATATTTTATGCATTTTTTTTATAAATCTATTAATTACTTACTTAATTTAGTATTTCTACTTATTTTTTTCCTTTTCTTCAAATAATGAATTATCGGCGTTAATATTTACCATTTATTTAAACCGAAGAGAACGAAAATTTAAAAGTTAAAAGGAAAATTTGGTACTTTATTTTTGTCGTAACATCTGCATATCGGATTTGTGTTCGTATAAAGTTGTGTACTTTAGATAGAACATTCTTTTCCAAAACAGAAGTTGTGTAAGCTATTTTTCAAATTGATGAAAGTGTAATTAATAAACTGAATTGTTCAATAATCGAAAGTTTTGCCAAAAAAAGCTTCTAATAATCTCACTGTTGTCTAATTACAACTACACTCAAATTTTATTTCGTTTTACGTTTTATCTTAATATCTTTTATAGAAGTTTAAGTATTTCAAACTTCAATTTGTCTTTCTTCTTTTGTAATACATGAAATTTACGGTTTGTTAGACAGTGCGCTATTATTCAAATTCAACTTTATGTGGGAATAAAGTTACTCGAGCGCATTGAATTGCAACTGTTACATCTGCGAATATTTTATATTATTAAGCATCTTACATAATAATGTAAGAATAATCATTTGTCATATTTTTACGTTAAATTTACGGTTTGTTAATTATTTAAATTCAACTTTATGTGGGAATAAATATTACTCGAATTCAATTGCAACTGTTACATCTGCGAATATTTTATATTATTAAGCATCTTACATAATAATGTAAGAATAATCATTTGTCATATTTTTACGTTTGTCAGTTTACCGTTCATTACTTCCGCTTCCATTACTTACTTCATTTGTTACGTGCTCGTAACACTTTCACTAAAACAGTCATATTTCTGACCGTACCGCGTATGCGAGCTTTAATTCCGTGTATCTGCATGTTTTTTTCTCGTAAGTCTTGCTTTTTATCTTTAAGTTTTTTCATTCGCCGAACGTTGGAAATGACCACGACATTCACTCGCTTATAAACGTGAGTATAGTAACGGTTGCACTGCGGATTATTCTATATTTAGAGGCGGTATCGTAAATGATTGTGATTAGCCCTCCACTATTTGGGGAAATAGTATAGGGAAATTTTCTAATAAAGGAGAACTATTCGTTATTCAATAGAAAAAAAATAATTGTGCACCCTTTTTGTCTGCAAGCTTATAAGGGAGTAGACGAGACTTAAACCACAACGAAGTAAGAGTGTTTTCTCACGTGCCATATACTCTAATATTTAAGTTTTTCGTATTTCCTTTCCGACTGATAGGTGTTTTCTTGGTATCCGAGGAATTAATCTCGTATCGAGGAAGCTTCTGTAGGTTAGACAAGGACCAAATAACAATGCCGCCTTCGAACATCCCAATTTTAGAGCGACAAGGTCAGACTACTATATTTTATGCATTTTTTGTATAAATCTATTAATTACTTACTTAATTTAGTATTTCTACTTATTTTTTTCCTTTTCTTCAAATAATGAATTATCGGCGTTAATATTTACCATTTATTTAAACCGAAGAGAACGAAAATTTAAAAGTTAAAAGGAAAATTTGGTACTTTATTTTTGTCGTAACATCTGCATATCGGATTTGTGTTCGTATAAAGTTGTGTACTTTAGATAGAGCATTCTTTTCCAAAACAGAAGTTGTGTAAACTATTTTTCAAATTGATGGAAGTGTAATTAATAAACTGAATTATTCAATAATCGAAAGTTTTGCCAAAAAAAGCTTCTAATAATCTCACTGTTGTCTAAATACAACTACACAACTACACTCAAATTTTATTTCGTTTTACGTTTTATCTTAATATCTTTTATACAAGTTTAAGTATGTCAAACTTCAATTTGTCTTTCTTTTTTTTGAAACATGAAATTTGCGGTTTGTTGGACAATGCGTTATTATTTAAATTCAACTTTATGTGGGAAAAAATATTACTCGGTGCATTCAATTGCAACGGTTACATCTGTCAATATTTTGTATTATTAAGCACCTTACATAATAATGTTTGTTAAGAATAATTATTTATCATATTTTTACGTTTGTCAGATTAACGTTCATTATTTCCGCTTCCATTACTTATTTCATTTACGTGCTAACACTAAATCAGTCTAATTTCTGACCGTACCGCGTATGCGAGCTTTAATTCCGTGTATCTGCAGGTTTTTTCTCGTAAGTCTTGCTTTTTATCTTTAAGTTTTTTTTTATTTGCTGAACGTTCGAAATAACCTCGACACATTCGCTCGCTTATAAACGTTAAGTATAGAAAAGGTTGCATTGCGGACTATACTTTACAGTTTTTTTTTTATAAATCTAGTAATTGCCTACTTAATTTAGTATTTTCAATTATTATTTTTATCCTTTTCTTCAAATGGTGCATTATCGTCGTTAATATTTATCATTTATTTCAACCTGATAGCTCAAAAAGGAAAAAAATTAAAAGGAAAACGTTATCTTATTTTTGTCGTCGTAACAACTGCATATCGGATTTTTTCTTTTCTTTTGACTTAATAATTTTATCGTCTATGATTATAAGCTAATATTATATAGTTTTTAGTAGTAATAAATAGTAAACCTTTATTAACTTTAATAATTAAATATAACTTAGTTTTTTCTCTTAGTTCAATATTCATAATTCTATCGTAATAATTCAAATGAAAACATTGAGTAATTTTAACATACTCATTCAATATAACATGGTTGAGTCTTTTTTTCTCACTTAAACATTTATATCGTAATAATTCGATGGGAAACATTTAGCAATTTTAACATAATGATTCAATATATAGCATAGTAAGTTTTTGTTTGTTTTTGACGTCAAAAGGTCCATAATTTTATTAAAGATGTTTCTAAATTCCATACAGTTGTACATTTTGAGAAAGCTATATAATAACTTTCTCTCGTTAATTGATGACTATTGTACTATAACATAATCAAATATGTAACACAGTTTTTGTTTGTTTTTAACGTCAAAAGATTCATATTATGTAGTCCATAATTTTAGTAGGAATCGTTCTAAATTCTGAACAGGTTGTAAATTTTGAGTAAGCAATATAATAACTTTTTCTCATTAATCGACGACTATTGTACTATTTTATGTGAACTTATATGTATATATGGGAAGAAATATTTTTTGTAATTAATTCTATATAGAAGATTAACTTGGACGATCCAAGTATTAACTGTAGCTGATTTATTACCTCGGTATTGGTATTACATCTTTGTTTTTTTTATTTTTTGCCTTTACACAGTTTGCTTATGAATTGTTCGTCTTCAGTATTAGACCTCGTTTAGTAATTCTAAAATACTGTCGCGTCCATATACCGTCTCTATTACTTTTGAATTCAACCTCGTACCTCAAGGCCTGATGTAATTCCAGAACTTGACCACGTGTAGGTTCGGGAAGGGTAGCAACCCTTGGGTGTATCATATTCCGATTTTTACTATTCTTTACCTTCTGCACGTCGTATATTTTTGGTAATATCCCAAGCAATTTGTATTGTATAGTTTAGACGAATACGTTTATATGAATATAGTATTTGGATTTTGCCATGAAAATGCGCACTTCCTAAAAGACGAATAAGCAATATGGTATCCACACCGTTAGCACTTATCTACCAATACATATCGAAAATTGGATGAGAAACTGTTTAACAAGTACATTTTTTCCCAATACAAGACCAAGACATTGTCGTACAATCAAGTTGAAGAGGAGAAATTTTGGATACTAGCAGTACTAGACAAATAGCCCCGGAAATGAACTCCAAGTAAGACATCAGTTTTTTAATGCTTACGGAAAGCCTTTTAGGATCGTTTCAAGTTACAAAAGTATAACCATTGTACGAAAATAATAATTTGTATAGAATAATGTTGTGCAACACAATTTTCAACAAAATACAAAAAGATCTACATTTTAATTATTTTATGAGGTGACGAACATATGTTCGCAAGACATGGTATCTTTCTGAAAATTCGAATATTTTACATCCACCTTTCTCCATCATCAATAATCTCAGAAATAAGCTGTGTGAAGCAAGCCAGATTAGTAACTCTTGACCTATTTTGTACAAAACTATGCTGATAAGGGGAAATATACGAGGGATATTTCCAAAGTTCTGGGAATTACATATAATTTTTATAATTTTGTTAATTTTCGTCAATATTACAATGTCGTTTTTCAACATAATCTCCATTTAACTGAATACATTTAGCGCAAAAGGGTTTTCTCAAATTTGGGAACAGATGGTAATCACTGGGTGCAAGATCCGGGGAATAAGGTGGGTGCGGCAGCAATTCCCATCGTAATTCGTTCAAAACATCCTTCGTTTTTCTTGTGGTGTGTGGTGTTGCATTATCCTGTTGCAATAACAGACGCTTATGCAAGGCCGTTTTTTGACTAGTGCCTGTCGCATTGGTCCGGATAATAAATTTGAATAATATTCTGCAATAGTTGTAGTACCTCTCGGCGGATAATCCATGAAAATAATCCCTTCGCCATCCCAGAATACAGTAAGCATTACCTTTCCAACAGACGGAACTGCACGCGCCTTAAGTGGAGGCCCTTCTTCAGGTTTGTGCCATTCTTTGGATTGACTTTTCGTCTCAGGATTGAAATAAGGAATCCACGTTTCGTCAGTGGTTATTATTCGTTGCCAAAATTCATCACCGTAACGAGCTAACAGCTCTTGAAGTTGACGACAAGTATTGGACCTATTGAGTTTCTGTTCTGGGTCCCAACAGCCTTGTCACCCAGCGCACCGAAACATTGCTAACGCCCAAACAATCATGCAAGATGTCATGAACTTGTCGTGTACCTATCCCTAGGTGTACACTAATTTGACGAATAGACATTCGCCTGTTGTCTTTCAGTAGGTTTTCGACGGCAGTAATGTTTCTTTCATTTACCGACGTGCTTGGCTGCCCACTGCGTGGATCGTCTTCTAGTGATGTTCTACCGGCTTTAAAACGATCGGTCCACCGATAAACAGTACTTTTGGATTCTACAAATTCACCAAATACTCCTTGCAGACGACTAATAATTTCTGACGTTTTCACATCTTCTTTCCACAAAAAGAAATTTATCGCTCTTTGAGATTTTGCCGCGTGTTCCATGGTTACAAAAACAGTGCTACTAGAACGCGTCTACAGCAGTCGAATACCTGAATCAGACTGAACAATGTTGCACTAAATAGTTGCATAAACATGTCAAGACTTGTCTGGCATCAATAACATTGCGTATAAGTTCTGCGTTATTTAATTATAGCACCATTTCCCAGAATATTGGAAACACCCCTCGTTAAATAAGCTATTTTTTAAATTCATGGAAATGTAATTAATAAAATTAATTGTTCAACAATCGAGTTTTTCCAAAAAGAAAGTTTCAAGTAATCTCCTCATTATTGCATAAATATAACTATATAGCTGCATTTAAATTTGATTGCGTTATACGTTTTATTTTAATACCTTTTACACAAGCTTAAATATTTCAAACTTGAATTTGTCTTTCTTTTTTTTGATGAAACACAGATGAAATTTGCGGTTTGTTGGACAGTGCGCTACTATTTAAATTCAACTTTATGTGGGAAAAAAGTTACTCGAGCGCATTCAATTGCAACGGTTACATCTGAACAACAGAAATGTTAAACAAAAAGCTAGCTGATGTATGTATTTCCACAGCGTAAGCAACTTATTTTATTTTGAAATGCTCCTCAAAGGATAAAACGGATGCGTTTTAACTTGCTTTGTCATTATGAGAATGTAAATTCCAGGATTGTTATTACTGTTTTAGTTTTTACTCAGTTTTTACTTTAAAAGATAACTGGTAAACTGAAATTGGTTGCGTAAGCACTTTTCCATTTATTAAATCGTTTTAGAAGCATCATGCACACAACCGGGCATTTCTTTATACTTGCAGTGGGTAAGTGAAGTAATGAAGTTCATTGATTGAGTTTTGTTTTAGATTAATGCAGTCATTTCCTTGCATTATCCTTAGATCTGCCAAAAGTTACTTCCGGTAATCTAATCGACGGCGTTTACCTGTAAAATACATATCCTTCTATTGGATCGTTTCTTCGTGTCAACATACTCATCTTTATGATGAAATCTCATATATTGTTTTTACTCACTATTTTACATCAGTAAATTTTCTACATCTCTAACTAACGCAAGCCGGACTGTGTAAACACAAGTTCACCAGATGGAAGGGGAATTCCTTGACACACATAATAGTGTGTTATTAACATTTGCATGATCCTTGTAATAGTCGTCTATTCGCAAATTGCCGAGATTTTAAAGAGTTTGTCTACATACGCACCGCTAACCTTGTTACTACTGATTTTAGCGAGAACAACACACCCTTGTTTTGTTGTTCGTACTTTTGTATGTTTGAACGTGGAGGGAGGTATAGCTTTTTCATCAGATATCATGGATTGGGATCCTTGCAAGGTTAAGACCGACCGTTTCTACCGTTTTCTCCCTACCCAATTGTTTATGCTTCAACGTCTCTTTTAAAGTGACATATACGGACTTGATTCAATATTCAAGATTAACCAGACACAGACTTGCTGTTAAACGTATGCGTTTGTGATAGATGCACCCTACGTACTATATATTGTTAGTCTTGTAATAATGAGTTCTCGATAATTATTATCTACTATAATTGGACTTGAAACAAATATTTATTTGTAAATAGGGATACATATTTTGAAGTATAAGTAGATTTCAATTAAGAATTCATATACCAGATGTACCGGAAAGTCATTACTGTTTCGTAAAAAAGTATATAATTTTCAAAAACATGGAAATATTTATTTATTCAAAATATTGGTCATTTGATTCTACACATCTTGCCCATCTTTCAGGCAATTTATGGATGCCATCCCAAAAAAACTGATTGTGCTGCTTTGCAAGCGCGTGTCCCATTGACAGGAAAAGGTGATAGTCGGACGGAGTAAGGTCTAGAGAGTACGACGGGTGTGATATTATATCCCATCCAAGTGCTTTTAACGCTTCCTTGACCGATTTTGCTGTATGAGACGGCGCGTTATCGTGCTGTAAAATAACGTTACCGTGTCTTCGGGCCCATTCTGGACGTTTTTCTATCAATGCACGGTTCGAATTGTTAATTTGTGGTCGGTGACAATCAGTATTAACTATTTCACCAGGTTTCAATTGTTCGTAATACATCACGCCACTTCGGTCCCACCAAACATAGAGCATTGTCTTGCGTTCAAAACGATTTGGCTTTGGAGTCGATGAGCCGGCTTCGTCAGGTGATGATCATGATTTTTTGCGTTTAGGGTTTTCAAAATAAATCCATTTTTCATCACCCGTCACTATTCGATGCGGAAATGACTTCTGATTATACCTTCGAAGCAGCATTTCACAGACGATTGTTCGATTTTCCATTTGCCTGTCATTCAATTGATGTAGCATCCATTTTCCCATCTTTTAAATTCTTCTCGTTGCTCGCAATCGGTCGCTAATCGCTTCTTGGGCCACGTTCAATGCTTCTGCTAATTGTTTTTGAGTTTGGGTTGGATCTTCATCTAATAACTCCCGCAGTTTCGTATCTTCAAACTTTTTTGGTCTACCAGAACGTTCTTTGTCTTGCACATCGAAATCACCACTTTTGAATCGTTGAAACCATGGCTCACATGTTTTTATGGTTGTAGCATTCTCACTGTAAGTTTCTACCACCAAACCATGACTTTCAGCGGCTTTTTTTCTTTGGGTTAAATAAGAAAAGTAACACATGTCGCAAATGCACTTTTCAGGCATGAAACTCGACATCTTGTGATAGGTATAAATCTATGACAATGTTACTTTCGTAAACTATAACATGTATGGTTTTGAAGCTTGATGTCAGTAGAATAAAATGACATGTGTGTTAAATCATAACATTGCATACTTAAGCCTAGCGAAATCTGTTAGAAAAACCAGTAATGACTTTCCGGTACACCTGGTATATGCGGAGTTACAAGCGCTTCCAAAGTAACTGTCTGTAATACATGCGTAATATATTCGATGATTAGTAAGACCATAAAATATTGAATTATATTTTAATATTTTTATTTTATTTTAATAAATAGGTTTACGAAGTTTTTATTTAGAAGTACCAGCATACCTTAAAAAGCGAGTAATATAATATTTTAGTCTTTAGAAATAAATTAAACTTCTGGCTTGAATCAGCGCGCAAGTTAATCAAACTAGATTAACGTAACAATGTTCTTCGTTTGAAGTGAGTGTTCAATACATTTAACTTGATGGGTAGCAGACGCCAGATTAGTAATCTTCTCCCTGTTTTTTTCTGGGAAAAGGTTTTCGTGCCACAAAAGAAGCAGTTCGTGAAATGACACATTTGTCCGCCCTAAATTATGGAACTTGCAAAAATCACTGCAATAATAACGTGTAAATAGTTCACTCATACGCCACTGCATACTATATTCACAAGGCCTAAACTAAGGATAAGAAAAAAGCGTATTGATGGTGTTATTCGTCCAGGTTTCTGTGCAGTAAAATTATAAAGGCTGTTTCAAATTTCGCGGTTTTTTTAAAGAATAAATAAAACACAATTTGCATTCACTTTCTAAAACTTTTTATTGGTAATTGAAGTATCAGTTATGACATTTATATGCGAAAAATAATATCTACCAAAGGCCTTTTCTTGCAGCTGCACAGACGTCCACTCTTTTGTTAAAATTTCCAATGACATTTTGACATAATTGAGGCTCTATCTCACCAATGACACGAATAATTTCATCTGTCAAAGCAGGAATTGATGGTGGATTGTTTTTATAAAACTGACTTTTCACATAACCCCAAAGAAAATAGTCTAACGGTGTTAAATTACATGATCTTCATGGCAAATTCACCGTTTCTTGGGACTACACGTCCAGGAATTTTTTCTCTCAATAAATCAATTGATTCGTGTGAAAAGTGAGGTGTAGCGCCATCTTGTTGAAACTACATATCCTCTAGATCAATATTCATTAATTCAGGACACAAAAATTCGGTTATAATCCGACGATTGACAGTTACAGCTTCACCAGCAACATTTTCAAAGAAGTAAGGTCCAATTACACCACCTGACCATAATGCACACCAAACAGTAACTCGTTTAGGAAGCATAGGTTTCTCATGAATAATTCGTGGATTTTCCTCACCCTAGATATGGCAATTTTGTTTATTAACATAGCCACGAAGTTCAAAATGTGCCTCGTTGGAAAACATTATTTTTTGAGAAAAATCAGCTGGTTGTTCATTGATGGAATTGACAAAGTCTAGTGACTTCA
This sequence comes from Dermolepida albohirtum, assembly GCA_031893035.1. Classification (NCBI taxonomy): domain Eukaryota; kingdom Metazoa; phylum Arthropoda; class Insecta; order Coleoptera; family Scarabaeidae; genus Dermolepida; species Dermolepida albohirtum. The sequence goes on along the minus strand of JAVIWB010004909.1, from coordinate 15,396 downwards.
GTTCCTGTGTTATTTGAACCTTATATGCCTTCAGAGCTAAATCCTGGTGCAAAATACGCCATGTTGTTGATCCACTAAGTCCATGTTGTTGTGAACGTCGTCCAATGGACATTTCGGGATCTTCAGCAACACTATCACGAACCAAATCAATATTCCCTTGTAAACGACAACTAAGACTTTTTTTCACTTTTTTGATCTTCCACGTATTACCTCCTCCTTTGAAGAAAATAAAAATGAATGACGGTTAATTCAATAATAATGTAAGGAGTTAATAATTAGTAGTTGTGTGCAATGAGCATCAAAAGTCCAGGACGTGTGCTAAGCTAAGAGAACGATTATTAGTGGAAATAAAACGACAGGAATGCCTTTAAAATTTTATTCGCAAGTTAAATTAATTCTTAAAGCTTGAATGTGTTAAATAAAGATAATTAATAAGAACGAGAGCAGCAAATAAAATATGATAAACGTAATAGCAAAGCTGTAATAAGAGATAAGTCTAACGATATTTAGCTGTTTAATAAAATATAAAAAGAGTTAGATTAAAATGTGCATCGGGCGATGCGTGTACTTGCGTGTTTGTGTATATGTATATATCCTGGATCAGGATGCTGTTTATATTCCGCGGACGCGAAATTAAACAGAGGTCACACGAAACGCGAATAAGGGTTCGCGCGGCACAAACACGTGAAGGACGCGTCTAGTCTGGAAGACGACAGAAAGCGAAGAGGGTTGTTCTCTTACGGCCATGGCTTTATAAGGAACCGACCCCATAACTGACGGGATCCTGGTCATGTTTGAATTAACCAATAGCATACAAGGACAGGCACGCTACCACTTGGCGGGAAACAAATTAGCATACATTATAATTGTGATTTTAATTTCAATATAAGCATTAAGCAAATTATCTACACAGAATAGTAGACGTGTATTCTGTGTAAAAGAAAGAAAAACAGAATTGGTATTTGAATCGTGAATTGCATTTAGAAATCAATTTAACTAAATTGATATGGAATTCAGTGAAAAGTTGGTAACTTCAAGTACAGTCTTTGGTACCTGATTTCGGTGTTTATTGCAGCCTTGACCATTTGTACGTGACTAACACAAAAGGACTCTGCATCTGAATATATATACGAGGACCGGACAAATAATGACAGTATAATAATTTAGGAATTCAAGATCGAATTGTATTTTAAATTAAATAAATTAATCTTAAAAACGATATAAGAAATTATTATATATAGAGAGTGTAACACACGGAGCCGGTCTCTTGAAATTTTTTAATAATTCGACCAATAGTAAACCATAAAATTCAGTTGAATTTGATGGAGCTGTAATTTCGAGCAACCAAGTTCACATACAATAATTCAATAATTTGAAAAATACACTCCGCATTGTTGTATGTGCACTGTGCACTGTGCACTGAAGGCATTTTTATAAAGGTTGTCTGCGTATACAGAATTTACAAATAGTTAATTGTGGAAAGGGATTATATATCAACCTTATTGATCATAAAATTCACTTAATATTCACATACAATAATTCAATAATTTGAACGCATTGTTGTATCGTGTACGAAGGCATTTTTATAAAGCTCATACATCACGCTTTTTAAATGCCAACATACCCAGACAATTTCAGTGCGCCATCTATATTTTATTTATTCTTAAAAAACCGCACAATTTGAAACATCTTTATAATACACTGATCCTACAGTTAATCTTATTTTATCTTGCTTTTAATAAAATTAAACATATTTCAAAAAAGAAAGAGAAATATTTCTAGAAGCAAATCAAAAAGACGTGTACGATAAATGGAACAACGTGGAGAACAAGTTGTAACAATTATTTAAATATCAAATTTTTGACATCCTCCGCTCATAAAATATACATATGTATGTATGTACTAGATAAATATTTATATATCTACGTCGTCCTGAAAAAAGCAAAATAAATATATCACGCCGGCAGTGACGTTTGAGTTAAGTTTCAGAGAGAAAACCTCGTACCACCCTTAACACGGTTGAGTGGCAGGGGCGTGTGAAAGGTAACAGTTCGTTATGGACTGCGCTATTTGTTATCGGGTTCCCGCGGGCGTGCAAAATACGATCTGACCCGGAACTGCTCGTAAAATTTTAATATTAAAAACGTCATTTGGTTGATGGAAAATTTTGAAGAACGAATCCACCAACAAACATTGCGAAAAAATTCGTTCTATCACGTCTGTAACCGCAATAATCCGGCATTAGCCTTGTTTATGCAAAATGCTGTTTTTACAAATTAATATACAATTTTAGCGCGGTAATAATTTAATTCAACAGTTTGGGTTTTTGTTTATTTTTTTTGTGTAACCTTTTAAAAGCCTCGTTTACTAAAACTATTTAAATCATTTCTGTTCTGTTAAACTATTAAAAACACTTCAAATAAAGTTTAAATAAAATGATTACTGAAGCCAAAAATGCTATTTTAAAATTGAAAATCAAAATCCGAATTCATTAAAAAGTGACTTTTTTCTAACGAATTAAGAAAATATATGTCTTTCATTAATGTATTATTATGGCCGATTTGTCATAAACAGCATACAATGGATAAAACAAATTAAATTTATAATTTATTTAAATTTAATAAAATAAGATTTAAAGGATAAACTGAATATTTTATTTAATTTCCCTGACTTTAATTAACAATGGTCTATCAGAAAATACTAGTTTCCATTAATTTCCCATCGCAAAGAACTATTTATATATAATTATTAACATCAAAATTACCTTACTGTGGGTTTTTAAAAATATTAGATCTGTTTCCACAATACATACAATTTATGGCTTCTTAAAAGACTCGAAGGTAATCGAGGGTGGTCCCAGAAGTACCCGACCAAACAAAAAAAACACAAAAATTTTGGAAAGAAATATATTTATTTTTCAACATAATCTCCTTTCAGCTCTATACACTCTTCCCAGTGATGTTCAATAAGTTTGATACCCTTTTTACAATAAGAACTATGTTGCTCCTCAAAATAGCAATTCACTGCCGACATCACTTCTTCATCGTTGGAAAATCTTTGTCGACTGAAACATTTTCTCAAGTTTGGGAATAGAAAATAATCCGAGGGCGCTAAATCTGGCGAATAGGGTGCATGAGGTAGCAATTTAAACTTTAATTCATTAATTTTGGCCATTGCAGTATTTGTGAGCTGGTTTATTATATTAATGAAACAACACTTTCTTCTTCAAATGCGGCTACTTTTGCTTGATTTCTTCGCTCAAACGTTGCAATAAGTTCGCATAATTCTCGCCGTTGATAGCTTTTCCTTTTTCAAGATAGTCAATGAAGATTATTCCACGCGCATCCCAAAAAACCGATGCTATGACCTTGCCTGCAGACGAAACGGTCTTCGCCATCTTTGGGGCCAGTTTTCTCTTTTGAGTCCATCGTGATGATTGTTTTTTTGTCTCGGGTGTGAAGTGATGGACCCATGTTTCATCCATGATTATGAAACCGCGCAAAAATTCTACTTTGTTGCTACGAAACTTCGATGAACACTCAATTGAAACATCTTCGCGACACTGTTCTTGGTCGAGTGTGAGCAAACTCACTCATCTTGAACACAGCTTTCTCATGTCTAAATTTTCAGATAATTTGCGATGTACCGCCTTTTTTGAGATGCCTACTGTGTCTGCTAGCTTGCGCACTTTCAGTCGACGATCATCCAGTACCAGTTTGTGGATTTTCACCGTTTCTGGAGTCGTCATCTCATTTGGTCGACCACTGCCATGCTCGTTTTGGCAGCTAGTACGGCCTTGTTTAAACTTAACTCTGCTACCCAATATTTCACTGTTGTAAACGAAGAAGCAGACTCACCCAGAGTAGAATCCAGTTCAGCTTTTATATCGTTTGGGTTGAGGCCTTTCAAATAAAAGTATTGTATCACGTAACGATGACCAATTTTCTCCATTTTTTACAATTTCACTGAAAACGTTCGCTATTGATAGCTGCCAAACAAATACTAAACGACGTGGCGTCTTCAAACTTGAAACATATGCTTTATAGATTATGTGCTTTCTAATAGAGTGATATTTTTCAAATAACTACCTCCATCTCTAGGTCAGGCCGGGTACTTATGGGCATATTGCCTAGTAAGGCAGCCATCTAGCAAACGGCAGATAGATGTTCGAGTTCTTCTCCAGCGCTGAAATTTGTAATTAATTTCAGTGATTTTAATTAACTATGACATAGTAGAAAATAATAATTTTCGATAAACCACATTTATAATGAAAAAACATTGCCTCTCTCTCCCGTATAACACACGAATGTATTTGAACGACAGAGCGAGAACGTGCCTATTCGCATGTCGACAACAAACTTCCCAGAGCGTGTATACACAGACACTTGGTACCTTGGCGATTTGCCAAATAGGTGAATGTTAAAAGGAGTCATTCAAATATTAATAACACCCTGTTTACTAAATATGTTTTAGAGATTCACTCGTCATCAAGTGTACCTGATCGTACAGGCACATATTTTGAAAAACGAAAAAAATTGGTTGAAACAATTGATCTTTTCTGTACGATTCGCAAAATTTTTAAAGCAACCCACGTATAATAATATGTTCGTAGTTCGTCGAACCACTATGCCCAATTAAATAAAAAGTAATTCAATCCCATGTGTCAGTTGGGCCGCGCCTTCGTTTGCATATAATTTTTCAAAACAGTTGGCGAGTTCATTTAGAAATTGATTAAGTGGATATATCATATATCCACCTTAAAGGAGAGGGAACTTTATTGACACAAATATTTTGCAGCTTTTGGTAGTTAGAATAAAAACATTGCTTATTCAGTTTCATTATAATGTGATTATTTTTTCTTGCAAAGAGATTTATAATTATTATTATGCCACATTGTTGCAACTCATTTAATATTAGGATTTTTTATGATAATAATAGAAAAGTTTACTTAAATATTTTATTTTTTGTCGAAGTATGTAGTAACGTGCTAGACGTTACTGATAAATGAAAGTTACAGTCTTTTGGCCAAAAGGATTTTGTTTTCATTTTATAATTTGGAAGCCCAAACGAGCGAAAAAATAACTAATTATTTCTTATTGTATTCACCTTTACGAGAAAATTTCACGAATTATTACCTCGAATATTTTGACATACAAATGGATGTGTTTCTATAGCCTTGTTATTTATTTCAATTTCGCTATTCAAAGTTTCTAAAATTAACTTTGTTTTGTTCAATAAATATTAACTTTATTAATAATAATAATAATTAATAATAATCTAGCACGTAGACTTCCGCGTTAGTTGTCCATACTTGGCCTCCGAACTGGAACCGCGTCTTCGACAATTTCCACACCGATGTCTAGTCACTACTTGCACGGAATATCATCAGGGCTTAACTGCTGCTACTGCTTTCGTTGTCTCTCAGTCTCAGTCTCAGCGCGACAACGAAAGCAACGATTGATGTTCGAATATTTATTTTTTTAAATTAAAGAATTCCATTGAATGACTTGATTTGGTTACAAATACAAGTGCTTGAAACTAAAATAATTTAGTCCATAGCTATTGCTATAAGAAAGAACACGTCAATGTTATGTTCTAAAAATTCCCAGAATACTTAAAGAAGAATTCTTATAATACATTTACTGAAATATTGAAAGTAGTTTAAAGGTACTGAACTAGTATAGGGTCGATAATCTTCATAAATAATACTAACAAAAATAGTGTTAAAATAAACAATAATCTGTGATGTGGTAAAATAACAAACTAAGAAAATGCATTATTAAATGGCAATTTTAAAATAGAATAATAATACTATCTACCCTTAGAAGAGTGCAAAAATAAAGTAGCGTATATAATGTAATGTATATAGAAGTTGACCTGAATATAGATGTTAGTCTTCATTTATACTTATTTTTGCTGTTTTGCAAATGAACGATTTAAGTTTTGTACAAGGGTGGCGGTTTATATTTCGGGAACTAGCAAACAAAAAAAAATTTTTATTATCGAAAATAGTTTTATTGCTTTTCAAAATATTCTCCTTGAAAACAATGCACTTTTGCGTTCGCTTAAACTAATCCGAAAAGCATTACTACCACTGTGAAGGCGGTATCTCCAAAATATGAGTTTTGAATGCGCTAACTGCCCCTTCCGGCGTAGAAAACCGTTGACCACGAAGTTTATTTTTCACGTGTGGGAACAAAAGGAAATCACAGGGTGCTAGATCAGGGCTGTACGGCGGATGGCCCATCAATTCGATGTTTTGGCCGGTCAAATATTCAATTGTTTGAACCGACCTTTGAAAGCTCGCATTGTTTTCGGTTTGTTTTCCTTATTTCTTCAAAAACTTTTGGCAAACAAATCGTTGTGTACCATTCGGAATTGACCGTTCTACAACTCTCTAAGTCACGGTTGCAACGTGATCGGTTTTTCTGGAAAAACAGGCGACCATTTGATTTGATGGTTGTTGGTTTTGGCTCACTTTGAAATACCCACACGGTCGACTGCTGTTTATTATCGGGCTCATACGTATAGATCCAAAGTTCATCACCTGTGACGACTTTATAAATGCTCTTTGAAGCACCGCCATTGTATTTTTTGTGAACATAGGTTCTCAACGGCTAAATGTTCATACAGGATCTTATGCACGCTGGTGTTACTAACACCTAGAGGTGCCTCGCCTCGATCTAATGACGGTCTTGCATTTCAATTCAGACACTGCATTAATGTTTTCCGACACAACAAAATTTGTGAGACGACGTTCACGAAATTCATCGTCCAAAGAACGCCGTCCAAGTTTGAATTCACTATACCAACGATATACTGTAGTTTTCGATGGTGCTTCATCATCATAAAAAGAATTCAGTTCATCCATGCATTCTTGTTGAGATAATTCACGCCGAAAGTTAAAAAATAAATGCACAAAAATGTTCGCGAGTTAATTCCATTTTTTCGCTGACATAAAATTTTCAAGTTGCTGTCGACAATAGAAATAGCGACCGGATAATAAAACTGTCAGGATAAATATATTGTCACAAATGACAAACTTCACGATGCAATCATCAGATCGGAGGCAACACTAACAGTGTTGCCAGTTCCCCAAATATAATTTTGCTCGTATTTTGCTCCAAGTCCAAATACCTATAATTCTCTTCCTATTGCATATTTGTGACAGTTTTGTTAAGTGTTTCTTCACTTTCAGAAGTCTCAAAATTTCCTCTGTATTATATTTTATTAGATTAAAATACTATAGAAATTATTTTATATTGTCCATGTTGAGTACTTAGTTTATTGTTTATAATGGGGCGTTTTAGTGTTTAATTTTGAATTTATATATTGTGTTATTTAAGATGTTTGGCAGTGTATTAAAGCATAAAGAAAATCATAGAAAATTAATGTACCCACCCTAAAGTATCCCTCTATTAATTTTGATTCCATCTAGTATTATGTAGTTTTGTTTTATTATTTAGTGGAATGGTTCTTCAGAATTGCGTAGCTATGTATAGAAAATATTATGTATGTGTGACTTTTCTATAATTTCGAGTCTTTTCATTAGCCAACTGTATGATATGGAATCAAATACTGTCTTATAGTCGATGATGTATGTAATCAAATTTCTCTGTTATTTCTCTGCTTTTATTACTGTTGTTATTATTAATATTACTATTTTACTTGCACAACAAAAAAAGGCAGCAGTAACTATATACATGAATTTATAAACTGACCAGCCAGCCTGTATATCTCTTGCATTTACAGAATTTCAGATTCAAAACCGTGCTCTTCTAAATTGGTGTGGGAAGCCATGAATTGAATTATTTATAGTATTTTGTTCTTTATTCCTTTTCTGTTCACCAAAGCATTTTGGTGCTTTACATTTTTTTGTCTTTTTTTTGCATATGAAAACAGTAAATTTATTACACCGCGCTTGCTCTGATCCTATAAATTTCTTAATATTTTTCAGACATCCCATGACTAGGGGACGTTTTGCTCCATAAAAGCAGTGTTAAATATTGTGCTGAGGGAAATAACGCAGGATAAGGGGCGCATTTAATGATAAACTTTGGACATTTTTTCACACTAACAAGTCATAAACAAAAACTTCCGCTTCTATTAGGGAAATGTTGCGAGAAAGAGGCGCAGAGGCAATTTTTTTTCACAATGTCAGAAGAAATTACTTTTGGGCGTCTTGTCTTATTGCTTTTTTTTAAAAGAAGGCGAGTATACTACAGTAAGTTTGGGGAATTATTTTAGAGATTATTAGGTCTCTAAAATTATACGCATCTTTTAAAAACGTATGTAATTCTGCGTGCAAAAAGATGTTAATTCTTTTATGTATTTATATGCAATGTGTTCAGTTTGCAAAGAAATAAGTCTCATAACGTAGCAATAAATGCATTTCTAGGAATTTTAATTGACTTTAGGAAGTCCACAATGAATACGGAAAGATAAACTAACCGCGATGTTCATTCAGGTCTGTTTTTAGAGGTTGTTGAATTTTTTTACATTTTAAAAGGCTGATCGTGTAAACAATCAGTTTCTATCTACTACTGAATGTAAGGAATATGTTTTTCAGCCAAAAACAATTTATTTTTGAATGTGATCGTCTTTTACGTCAATACTCAATAAATTTTCTAACAATTCTTCGATTCTTTCTGAATAACACAATTTCTCCAACTCTTCAAAATAAGTAATTATTGGATCGGCATTTCTCGTCATTAGAGCCTATTCTTTTTCCATTTTGCCATTTTTTTTTCAAGTAGGGGAACCGAGAATAATCCCTAATAACTGAATCTGGAGTACTAGATGGATAAGGAAGCAATTCGAAAATAAAGTCATGGTTTTGGCCATGGAAATTCTACACTTGTACACACTTGTAATATTTTGATTGGAGTGAACTTGCTGGACGTGGTCGTCTTTTTTCAAAACGTCGTTTTAATTTCGCGTCTCTCTTTTCAAGATAATCGATGTTTATTATGACCTGGGCGTCCCAAAAAACTATGACTATAACTTTTTTAGCTGCTAAAACCGGCATAGCCGTTTTTTTGCAGGTAATAATAAACTATTTAAACTGTTCATAGACTATCCTGTGTATAACTATTCGTCAACGTTTCATCTGGATTTATTAACCGAGAAAAAATGTCTTTTTATTGTGCTGAAACATCATCAAACCTGCGTTTCCTTTGTGGAGGTTTTGGTCAACCGCGATATCCATCAAATAGAATGCATTATATTCAAATGTTCGTGTAACATATTGAACATATCCACAGAGATCAATTTTGAGGGTATTTGCTCTTTTTGGTCTATATCAACGATATGGCTTATAATATGACCTTAGTTAAGGTTAACAAATTTGCTGACAATATCTCCATTCTAGTACCTGCTCAGTCCAGAGAGATCGCAGAAATTTACATTGAAGAAACGGTGAGGGAGTCCGGTGAATGGTTTGGTAGTAATCTGAAACTGAATCATCATCACAATAGCTAACAGATGCAACCTCTTCTTGTTGCAATAAAGACTGAAATCAGTATTAAATTCTTATGTTTATAAATTATATAAATTACGATCAACCTGATTAGCGATTGCTATGTAGAATATTTTTTTCTCCATCTTGCTACAGGTATTTACTACATTCGTAGAGTAAAGGTTATAAGAATCATTCAAATGTTAATAACACTTTGTTTATGACGCGTTTCATCTTCAGGTAAACTCTGGTATTATTAACGAACGATTCCTTGTAGGTTTATCGTGCCTTTTTGGTACAGTAAATTGATGAAAAAACAACACCTCCCTCTCTCGTACAAACATACGAATGTCCGAAGTACTAGACCGTGTTGTCTTACCAAAAAAATAACTAAGTTACAATTATGCGTGTATAGACGAACACTTTAACATGGCAATTGCCATTAGGTGGACGTTATAAGAATCGTTCAAAGGTTAATAACACTTTATTTAAGACGCGTTTCGAGTATATCAACTCTCTTTAGGTAAACTCTGGTGTCGTTAACGAAAAATTCTTTATAGGTTTGTCGTAGCTTTTCGATACAGTATAATGATAAAAAAACATTACCGCCCTTTCTCGTATAAACGATTGTCCGCACGAGAGAACGAAGCCGTGTTGTCTCGCCAAAAAGAGATGCATGTATAGGCAAACATTTTAAAATAGCAATTGCTATTGTAATTATGTGAAGTTATGAGAATCATGAAAATGTTAATAACTCTCTTACACCGTCAAAAGCCGAACAGACACCGATAGTGTTTGGCTTTCGACAGTGTAAATCCAGTACGGATTTTGTTCCAGATGCGAGAATGTGATTAATTATCTGTTGATGATGACAACTTAGTTGTCGAAATACGTATACAGAATACGAAAATTATTGTGAAACAATAAAATTATTAAATTTTAAAATTTACCTACCAGTGTTAGATCTGTTTCTTTTCCTGAACACAAGTATGATTTTACTCATTTTCCAGAAGCTTGGAGATACAAATATATACAAAAAAAATACGTAAAATTATTATATACGCTGTAGGCTTAATGGCTTTATTTTATTTTAGAACATAAATTCGATACATGAATTATATCCAAACTCGTAAGGGTTCATCTTCTAAGTCAGAATATGTACTGGCTTGTAAACCTTAACTGTAAACTATAAACCGTACAAAATTCAATTATCGAATAGTAAACTATCGGAGGGTTTATCCTGCGACGTTCGCGGACAGTTGGCCTTGTTTGCCTGTCGACGACAAACATCATGAATCAGGAAAAAGGAGTTAATTAAAGAGGGGCAAAAGGGCTTGCGCGTGTGTCGGTTGAACACCCTTCGTTTCCTCTCTATTTATCTCCAAATTTGATAACACAAACAATTGCCGGTAATTAACATTAAAATGACGTAATGTACAACACGTAAAAGCGTGTACGCATAATAAGAAGGTTACACACAGCTAACACTGTAAATTTCCTGTCTATTAACCCGACGATGTTCCGAACCCTTTCTAGATTGTTATTAACGGCAGGAATCTGACTGGAATTATAGTCAGGCCAGATGATGATATTATAATATATACCCTGGATATAAATGCATGCATGCATCTGTATATGTGTTGGTTACATATTCTATAATTTTGAAATAAATTTCGAAAGAAATTCTTTAATAATATTAGCTTTAATTGTAATAATAATATACGAGGGGTGTTTCCAATATTCTGGAAATTGGTGCTATAATTAAATAACGCAGAACTTATACGCAATGTTATTAATGCCAGACAAGCCTTGACATGTTTATGCAACTATCTAGTGCACCATTGTTCAGTCTGATTCAGGTATTCGACTGATGTAGACGCGTTTTAGTAGCACTGTTTTTGTAACCATGGAACTCGCGGTAAAATCTCAAAGAGCGATAATTTTCTTTTTGTGGAAAGACGATGTGAAAACGTCAGAAATTATTAGTCGTCTGCAAGGGGTATTTGGTGAATCTGCAGAATCCAAAAGTACTATTTATCGGTGGATCGATGGTTTTAAAGCCGGTAGAACATCACTAGAAGACGATCCATGTATTGGTCGGTCAAGCGCATCGGTAAATGAAAGAAACATTACTGCCGTCGAAAACCTACTGAAAGACAACAGGCGAATGACTATTCGTCAAATTAGTGTACACCTAGGGATAGGTACACGACAAGTTCATGACAGCTTGCATGATTGTTTGGGCGTTAGCAAGGTTTCGGCGCGGTGGGTGCCAAGGCTGTTGGGACCAGAACAGAAACTCAATAGGTCCGAAACTTGTCGTCAACTTCAAGAGTTACGGTGATGAATTTTGGCAACGAATAATAACCACTAACGAAACGTGGATTCCTTATTTCAATCCTGAGACGAAAAGCCAATCCAAAGAATGGCGCAAACCTGAAGAAGAGCCTCCACTTAAGGCGCGTGCAGTTCCGTCTGTTGGAAAGGTAATGCTTACTGTATTCTGGGATTGCGAAGAGATTATTTTCATGGATTATCTGCCGAGAGGTACTACAATTAATGCAGAATATTATTCAAATTTATTATCCGGACCACTGCGACAGGCACTAGTCAAAAAACGGCCTGGAAAGTTGCATAAGCGTCCATTATTGCAACAGGATAATGCAAGATCACGCACCGCAAGAAAAACGAGGGATGTTTTGAGCGATTTACGATGGGAATTGTTGCCGCACCCACCTTATTCCCCGGATCTTGCACCCAGTGATTACCATCTGTTCCCAGATTTGAAAAAACCCTTACGGAGTATTCAATTTGAAAGTTTAACTGACGTAGAACGTGCCATAAATAGGTGGATCGACAAGATACCGAAAAACTTCTTTGAGGACGGCTTAAAAAAATTAGTTTATCGTTGGGATAAATATATTCAGTTAAATGGAGATTTTGTTGAAAAACGACATTGTAATATTGACGAAAATTAACAAAATTATGTGTAATTTCCAGAACTTTGGAAACATTCCTCGTATGTTTAATATTACTCATAATATTTCCAATTATATGAGAAAAATATGAAGAAGGAACAATAGAAAATAATAGTAATAATAATATATTTTATATAATTCCAGGGAATACATTAAAAATCAACAGAAATAATATACATAAATTTAAATAATCATTTAGTGAGTACGGTTCAAGATTAAGTAAATACCTATATTACAATCTACGTTTCAACAAAGTAAGTGACTGTGTGGCTTTAATAAACATTGGTAATTTATGGACTTGTAAACTAGAATAACGCAGACCCTTCTCTGTAATAGAGAATCTGTGAATGGGAAACGATTAATTTATATTTCTTAAGCTTGTGAAAATAATGTTTTTTATAAGAAAAATTACGCATTCATAAATACAAGCACCACTTACAGTCAAAATATTATTTTCTTGAAAAATAGTTGCAATCTGGTATGTAGATTTCCGCGGTCGTGGTCCATACTATCTTCTTCTTGGCTTCCAGGCTGGAACCGCGTCACTGGTATAACTGCCAACGTTTCCTACCCACTCGTATGGAACATCTTCAGGGCTCAACTACTGCTACTATCTGTCGCACTGAACCTGAAACAATTTCAGTGCGACAGTTACGTCGTATGGTAAGAGAATTTGATTTTTCTTGGTGTACTGAAAGTTATGGAATAACTGCATTAAGACTACACAATTCAAACTCCATCGTTAGCGACGCAAGACAAAACTAAAACTCCTGGAATACAATCTCAGATCAATAACAAATGAACACGATATATAAACAGATATATATATATATATATATATATATATATATATAAATTAAATCTAAATAACCTAATAACAAATGGCATACAAGCCCATTAAGCTAAAGATAAAAATAAACTAAAAACAGGAGATATATATTGGGTCTGGGAAAAAGTTCGTGGCGTTTTTCCCGATAGATGGCATTGGTTGCCGATAACTAAAGAACAACAAGTCACAGCGACACCACCGAGGGCTCGTTTTTTAGATGACCTTCCGAACGTTAGTTTGAGCGTAGAAACATTGTAATCGGTGCAGTGGTTGGAAAGTTATTCGCACTTGAAAATGGAGAAGAATAATGAGAAATTTCGCTATATTCTGCAATATTATTATGATAAGGGGAAGAACGCTGCGCAGGCTTGTGATAAAATTTGTGCTGTGTACGGTGAAGGTACTTTGTCGAAATCTGTTGCGCGGAAATGGTTCGCTCGCTTTCGTTCTGGAAATTTCAATGTGAAAGATGAGTCACGCTCCGGTCGTCCAATCACTGAAAAATCTGATGAAATTCTTGAAAAAGTCCAACAAGATAAGCATATCAGCAGTGTCGATATTGGCATGGAGCTAGGCATTGACCACAAAACTGTTTTGAACCATTTACACAAAGCTGGTTACAAAAAAAAGCTTGACGTATGGGTTCCTCATGAGTTGAGCGTGAAAAACATGATTGACCGAATTAACATCTGCGATGCGCCGCTGAAACGGAATGAAATCGAGCCGTTTCTGAAACGTTTAATAACCGGAGATGAAAAATGGATTACGTACGATAATCGGAAGCGTAAAAGATCGTGGATAAAGGATGGTGAGCCGTCACAAGCGTTCGCTAAGCCAACATTGACGCCAAAAAAAGTGATGCTGTGTGTATGGTGGGACTGGAGGGGAATCGTCCACTATGAGCTACTTCCAACTGGTCAGACGATTGATTCTCAACTCTACTGTGCACAACTAGAGAGATTACGCCAGGCGATTGAAAGAAAACGGCCCGAATTGATTAATAGGAAAGGTGTTGTCTTCCAGTATGACAACGCCCGACCACACACTTCTTTGATGACCCGTCAAAAATTGAGAGAGTTTGGTTGGGAAGTTTTGATGCACCCACCTTACAGTCCGGATATAGCACCCTCTGACTATCATCTGTTTCGATCTCTGCAGAACTCTCTCAATGGAATTAAGTTGGTTTCAAAAGAAGCCTGTGAAAACTACTTGATTCAGTTTTTCGACCAGAAACCACAGAAGTTTTTCACCGATGGGATCATGGATCTACCAAAAAAATGGCGAAACATTGTCGATAATAATGGAGCATATTCGGTTTAAATGAATTCGTCCACGCGCCATGCGGGGAGCAGTTGAATTTTACTGAAAAAACGCCACGAACTTTTTCCCAGACCCAATATATTAAATAATAAAATAAATTAATAAAATAATTCTTATAAAACCTACCTTATTAGACTCATTAGGAATCTGAATACAGTACTGTGCAAACGAAAGAAGTACCTAACAATATTTTCCAAAACTTATTTACTAAAACGTTTTTATAATAATTATTGAATTAATTTAATTTATAATATTTAATACATCTTTCCAAGAACGATTCACTTATTGGTAAAAATGTAGCCACTAGAAATTTCCAAGTTTATAACATCGTACTTCCGCGTAAGTGTGCGATTGACTGCCTGATAAGAGGATTAAAGTAATAAATTTTATTGCAACACAATGCTCTGCAATAAAATTTCAAGGGAGAGTTATTTATCTATAAGATTTTGTTTTTAATTCAGTGGTAGAAACGATACAGAGCGGTTCCACTATAGAATTTATTTAGATTCTTAAAAAACATCCCTACGAATGAAATTTTCATTTTAAGAAAAAATTGTGAGCTGTAAATTGCTATAGTAGATAGAAAATGCCTAAAATAGCATTACTAGACAGAAATAAAATTATTGTTTTATACCAAGATGGTTATAGTCAAGTGAAAATATCAAAGATAGTGAAATGTTCCTGGTATGCCGTGCAACAAATTATAAAAAGAATGACCGAAACCGGCACTGTAAGTGATAGATGCTGATGCACAGTTTTTAAAAGTTAAGTTTTAAAAGTTATTTTTAAGAAATCGTAAGAAAGTTAGCGCA
>JAVIWB010004908.1:0-11187 GCA_031893035.1 Dermolepida albohirtum | reverse complement strand
CGATTACCGCGGCAGCTTTGCAGGCATCCCTGATAAGCTATT
Organism: Dermolepida albohirtum; assembly: GCA_031893035.1. Lineage (NCBI taxonomy): Eukaryota > Metazoa > Arthropoda > Insecta > Coleoptera > Scarabaeidae > Dermolepida > Dermolepida albohirtum. The sequence continues at coordinate 11,145 of JAVIWB010004908.1, read as the reverse complement.
GCAGAAAACGGTTCAATGATTCGATTTTTCAACATCCAACCACCGCCAGTTTGACGCCGATGTTGTTATTGCCATTTAAGTCCGCTTGCCATACCCTGAGAAAGCCATGATAGGATACAATGCGGTAGCCCTTTTATAAGCCTAGATGCAAAACCATCCGTACAGTAGCTTATAAGCGGTGGTAGCCGTATAGCCAGAACAGAGAGCCGCCCAATGGAGGCGCTTTACTGTCCCATTACTGTCTGTTATCCGTTTTGGTGTTTTTTGATGTGTTTTGAATGAAAAAATGACACGGGAAAGCATGATAAAAAACAGAAAACAAGCGTATTTACGCTGGTTTTCTGTTGGTCGGGCTAACCGTGCAGTAGTCGAACCCGAAACAACAGGGGAAAAGCCTGATGTTTCAACATTGTCTACAAGTTCGTACTCTACAAAGTTGGGCTCATTGCTGTAGTTATACACAATTTTAATGCGGTCATCGTACATATAAATTTTGTTGATAAAGGTGTCGATTACTTTTGTTTTGAATGCTGTGTCAGTGACATCCCCATCTTTGAATTTTTCCAAAAAGTAAACCACTTGTTCCCGGGTTACATCCGGCTGATGGATTTCCTCAATGGTGAGTCCCTCTTCCAGCTGAGTTTTTTGATGCTCCAGCTCCTCGAGGCGCTGCTTGGTGGTATTGGTAATAATACCCTGCTCGATGGCCCGCAACATATTACGCAGGGCTCGCTCCGTCACATTGAGCTGCTGCCGCAAGCCGTCCATAACAGTTGTATCCTTTTCACGTTCTTGCAAAGCAACCACTCCATTGGCCAACGCCTCGATGACATCCTCTTGCAACACCCAGTTCATTGTGGAGCGCACCACATAATTCTCAAGCCAATCTTTCTTTTCAGCTTTCTTTTTGCATTTATGTTTGCGTTGGCCATTACAGGCATAATAATAATGCTTGGCGCCGGTGTGGCTGGTTCCGCTAAAGCCGACCATGGCATTTTGACAATGGCCGCAATACAGCTTGCCGGTGAGCAGAAAATCTGTGCCGCTGCCGGCTCTGTTTAGTTTCATGCTTTCCACCCTTTCTTGTACACGTTCAAAGAGGTCGCTGGGGATGATCTGAGGCATACCGCCCGGGAGGACAACATCACCATGCCGGTACTCACCCAGATAGCGGCGGTTTTTGAGGATACCCATTACACTGTTGGGGCTGAATGGGTTGCCCCGGTAGGTGCGCAGGCCGCGTTCATTCAAAATGGTGGCGATGTGCTTGGTGCCTACTCCTGTATTATATAGTTCAAAAATTTCGCGCACAATGGCGGCTTTCTCTGGTTGGATCTCGAACTTGCCATCGGTGCCTTTTTGATACCCCAATGGGATGGATCCGTTATTGACCTTGCCCTCAAGGGCGTTTTGGCGCATTCCGCGCTTAACGTCACGGGAAAGGCTGGCACTGTAGTATTCGGCTTGCCCTTCGAGGATACTCTCCAGCAGGATTCCCTCCGGGGTGTCGGGGATATCCACATTGTTATATACTACCCGGACGCCGTTCTTTTTCAGCCTATCTTTGTACATTGCGGCGTCCAGCCGGTTGCGAGCAAAGCGGGCTACATCATAAGTAATTATTAACTGGAACTGTCCTTTTAGCGAGTCTTTCATCATCTTTTGAAAATAGACACGCTTATCCTTGCGCCCGGTGATGGCCCTGTCAGCGTATACCCTTATGACACGGATGTTGTGCCTTTTTGCATAGGCCCGGCACTCTTCCACCTGTTGCTCTATTGAGGTGTCTTTCTGGTTGTGAGAGGAGTAACGTGCATAGATTACGGCTCTAAGCGGCTCGCTTTTGTAAAGTTGATCCGCTTGAACTGCTCTATTTGAATGGCGGCTGGCAGCACACATTGAAACCACTCCTCTCTAGCCTCGCATTGGGCCAATTTTCGACAGGACTTGACAGCGTGTGTATAATACCTGTGATGGATGATTTATACTATAAAAAATACAAAATATCGCGCGATTTGACTTGGGATATCCTCATAGACCAAAAGACTGACCGTTTGCCGGTGAAGATATCCGATATATGCAAAAATGCCGACATACCGGTGTACTCATACAAACAGGGCTCACAGTTAATAGACACGTTGGGACTGCAAGATAAACTATACTTGGATGGGTTTACCGTGTGGCTGAAAAGCTGCCCGGTAATATTTTTTAATGGTGATATGCCGCACCGGCGAAACCGGTTTACTTTGGGGCACGAGCTGGGGCACATTTTGCTTAGCCACCGGGCCGTGCCGGCAGGGCAGCAGGAGCGCGAGCGGCAGGAGCAGCAGGCAAACATCTTCGCTAGTAGGCTGCTGGCACCGGCTTGTGTGCTGTGGGGCCTAGGCGTGAAACAAGCCTCAGACATTGCAAAAGTATGTGATATCAGTATGCAGGCGGCCAGCTTTCGTATGCAAAGAATGGAACAGCTTTATAAAAGAGAGGCCCAGATGATGGAAAGGTATGGGCGGACACCATTCTTGGTATCGGCAAAAGAGAGGGCCGTGTACAGGCAATTTGAAGAATATATGAAAGCCAACAAGTTATAGATCGCTGTTGTCGTTGCCTGGCACTTGCTTTAGCAAAGCAAGTGCCTTGTCAATGTCGCTCTCGGCAGTAGCAACGCTGGCGCCGAGATCCCCGCCCTTTGAGTGTCTGGCAGCGATAGGCACATCCATAGGTTCGGCAGCATAGGCATACTCCCGGTCCAAAGTCTCCAATACCGCCGCTTGACCACGCTGGTCGAGTTGGCGGTATTTTTTTATTAAATCTATTTCTTTATTGGTTGCTCTCAAAACAGTGTGCAGAGCATCTGTATTGAAACCAGAAAAAGGCTCCAGTTTGTCCGTTTTACCAATTAGCCAGTTTGGAGAAACATCAAGGACACGAGCAATAGCCTCAACAACTGGCATTTTTACCTTCGTGATAGTCCCGTTTTCATATCTTTGAACTGTTGACTTGGCAACTCCAATTTCGTCGGCGATATCTTGAAGTGTATAACCCAACGCTTTCCGCTGATTGTATATTCGTGACCCCAGTATAGTACTGTCCATGGTTATCTCCTTTTGTATTTTATTATCTTAGCATAAAAAAATGCACTGCGCAACAAAAACAATATAATTTAGGAAAAAATGTTGCGCTACGCTATTGACAAAATGCTATTTAATGTTTATGATTTAGAAAAGGTTGCGCTGTGCAACAGAAGGGAGAAAACTATGGTAAACACATTGAAGCTGAAGGGTCGCATCAGAGAATTGGGTTTTATACAAAGAGATTGTGCTTCTGTTCTTGGGATAAAAGAAGCGACATTTAATCAAAAACTCAACAATATCCGCCCGTTTTACTTGAATGAAGCTGAACAGTTAGCAAAGTTTTTAAAAATTGATGATGGCGAGTTTGGCGAATATTTTTTTGCCTCAAATGTTGCATAGCGCAACATTTGTTTCAAAATCGGTATGGAAGATGAAACAGTCTAGAATTTTGATTGAACTATCAGATGGAGAGGTCAAGACCATCCTTGTGCATAGCCAGAAATACCGAACGCACCAGAAATATAAGAAGCCAATACGCGAAATGTTGGGTTCGCTGTTAGGAGAGGAGGCTGAAAACGGTGCGTCGCTCAGTAATTTGTGTTCATTGTGGCAAAAGTGTGCCGATTGCTGCCGGGTGCGACTGCCGGGGCTTGCGTGTACAAGTGGACAATATCCCGCCGGCAGCCCTAGACAGCATGGCACGTCCCTTGCTGGATGCTATCCGGGCATATTTTGATGATCCGGAAGTAAAGGTCGACTATGAAGCATGGTTGGTTGGGTATCGAAAACGCAAATCGAGGCAGGCGACCGTATTCAAATTTTAATTAACGATTACAAAGCCAAACGAGGCTACAAATGAGAGGAGTAAAAATGATTTGTACTTTTGCACAAATTACCATTCGTGTCGACCACACGGGCCGCATTGACACCCAGGCCGGGCTTCGTGAGGGTTTTGCTGGCGGCCCGGAAGAAAAAATTGCCATGGAGCAGTTGCTAAAAAGTGCAGAACAGAGCATTGAGCAATCTTTGAAAGACGATTTCGACAAATTGGGTTTAAAAACCAGCGTGGCTTGCCTAAAGGCAAGGTGTACAGAAACGCTGTGATGGAGGCAGACAGTGTACAAGAAAATTGACGGAAACTGCTTTTATTGTACCGTGTGTGGCGGTTATTTTGGCCACTTGGAAAGGTGCGATTGCAGCAATATTAAACAATTGGTACCCAAACCCAAGTGTTGTGCAGCATCCAAGCGTGAAAACGGTGTACAACCCCCAAAAACGGTAAAAGGAGTGTGTCAGAGTGAAAACCAATAAAAAAAGCTGCCCGTTGCGACCGGGCAGCTCTCAATATTTCCACCGGCAAAATTGCACGGCATTTGATACCCCAAGTATACCACGGAGCCGCCGAAAATGGAAGCGGCCCCAAAGCGGAGCCAAGGTTTGCGCCTTACTTTTCGTGGTTGGCCTTGGGGATTTTCTATTATACCGGTTCCACACTTCGACACAGGCAGGGCTTTATTGTGGCTAAGACAATCCGTGGGCTAAACGTGATAGAAAAAGCGCTTTTTGACGATATCAAGCAGTTGTCGCATTCAAAAAGCCTCTGGGAGATTTGGCAGGATTTTATTGCCATGAGCGCCCTAGCCATTGCGAACAAGTTTGATACTGGACATTGGGCCAAAAGAGAAGAAATGTATTTGAATATTGCAAAAAAGTATAGCAACAAGGAACTGGACATTATTTGCAACATGTTTGCGCTGGTTGTTTTGGCTTTGGATGAAAAGCCAGACCAAGACTTTTTAGGCAGACTGTTCATGCTTTTAGAATTGAGCAATGAATGGAAAGGACAGTTTTTTACCCCATTCAGTGTATGCACCATGATGGCGGAAATGACCTGCGATTTTAAAACAGATGTCGAACAAAAAGGATTTATATCCGTGAATGACTCTTGCTGCGGGGCCGGTGCCACGCTGATTGCCGCCATTGAAAAGGCAAAAAAAGACGGCATCGACTACCAAAACCATATTGAATTTGTGGGGCAGGATGTGGATTTTACCGCGGCAATGATGTGTTATATCCAACTCTCTTTGCTGGGGTGCGCTGGGTATGTGATTGTGGGCAACACGCTTGCTCCCACCTGCATGAAAGAACACGAAGAAGCAGGAAATATTTGGTATATGCCTATGTACTTTTCCAGTGTTTGGCAGTGGCGGCGCACGTTTCAAATGTTAGCAACCCAGCCTGAGGCGCCAAAGGCGTATACCCTGCCAACAGATGGGCGCCACTACTATTATTACACGAAGGGAGGTGATGAACAATGAATGAAAACGGTGGAGCCTTAATGGGCACGTGCCGCTTTTGCAGGCAGCAGTACCAAACAGTGGATTGCCACGAGCAGGACTTGGCAGACGAAGAAGCCACCCGCAGTTGTCAATGCCCGGAAGCCAAGGCAGCTTATAGCGAAGGTGACCCCGAGGAAAAACGGGAGCAAGCCCATGAAACCATTGACGAGCTATTTGGTGACGAGGGTGACGAAATACCCCCGGAGGCACTGGACGTTTTGAAGGCCGCCATAGATTTGTTGGTTTACCGAAAGGTAAAGCGTGTAAGCATAACACTAAATGACAGGGTTGTGGCGGTACTTTTCAGAATGGCCAAAGGGAACATTTCTATTGAGCGCAAGGACTCTACCAGCGAAAAAGCGGAAATTTAGCACACGCGCGATTGAACTTTGACAAAAAAAGTAGGCCCTTGCAAAGCGGGAACTTTGCAAGGGCCGGTGGGCAAATTTGGTTTAGAATTTGTATTTATTATACCATGTTTACCCCCACAAAAGCAAACCCAAAAAGTGGCTGCAAAGCCGCTTGCGGGCTTGTATGGGGCAGTATCTTCTGGAGGGAACTAAACTGCTGCCCTAACCTAATATTACTCGGAGGCAGCCATTACATGAAATGCTTTTACATAAGAGAGCAGCGGCATGTATGTGGGGAAACCGAAGCAACAGCCAATTACCAAGAAGTGGATATGTTTTTGGTGACAGCCCGGCAGCACAAGGCAACCATACGCGCAAAAAAGAAAATGGCCAGCAGCATTGCCCAAATGAATTTGAACGAGGAAAACAGTGTGCGCTGGTTTGCGCAGTTGGCCCACACCAATTTTATCGAAGAGGATTATATTGTGCATCTTACTTTTTCGGATGAATACCACCCAGAAAATGAGGATGAAGCATGGCGCGTGTTGGATAGGTTTTTTGACAGATTAAACTACCACCGGCGCAAAGTGGGTTTGCCGCTGATGAAGTACATGGCGGTTATGGAGCTGCGCGGCAAACGCAGCATGCGGTACCACTTTCACATTTTGATGGATGGCCAGATGGGCCACAAAGAAATTAGGGCGCTTTGGAGCACCGGCAGGGGCCGGAATAAAGAGCGCCTGGGCAGTTGCCGCATTGAAGATTTGGACTTTGCCGGGCACGGCGGCACCATTTTGGGGCTATGCAATTATATAGGCAAGGACCCGGAGGGCAAACGCCGCTGGAAGCAAAGCCAATTTTTGAAAAGACCCAAAACCCCTGTGCCAAATGACAGCAAGTACAGCCGTGCAAAGCTGGCTGAAATATGCCAGCACCGCATAGATGATGCCGACTGGTGGAAAAACCAATACAAAGGCTGGGAACTGGTTGAACCCGCACATGCCAAATACAACGAGTTTACAGGCTGGAGCCTGTACGCAAAACTGAAACGCTGCACCCGTTCAAGAGACAAACCAGCAAAGCGGGTGCGCAGCAAAAACCTTTATATGGAGCAATGATATGAAACAAATGAATTTGAGCGATATTCCAAAGATAAAAGAACGCATTGGCGCCGCCATAGTGAAACTGCGGCCTAGTAACAACAGCGACGTGCCTATTTTCCACGATTTTTGCATAGAGCATAGCGACATACGGGATGTGCCCGACAAAGATTTGCCGGTTTTATGCTCTGCTGTGGAAGCTGAGGTGCGGTGTTTGGAAACATTTGGAGAGGAAGCCTACTTTGCAACCCGCACATTAAAAGAAAAAATGGACATTTACATGATGGCCATGGTGGAAACGGAAACTTTTTTTGAGAATAGCGGCATTGCTTGGGAGGACGCCCTGACGTGGCTGGATGTAAAACACAGATTTGCCATTTGCCTGCAGGATGCCCTGCGCAACTGGCAAAGCGGGCCTGGAGCCCTAAACAGAAAGGAGCAAAACTATGATGGATAAGTGTATGGAGCTGATTGCCGCCCAGCAGGGCACCAACCAAAACGACAAGGTGTACTGGGTGGCTGAGCAGTTGAAAGAGATTGTGAGAACAACCCCCGGCGCAGATGAACTGGTAGCAAAGGACATTGAGCACGGAGGGATTACAGTAAAAGAATGCGAAAATCGAATTGAAAGCTACGCCAAGCAGAACGGGTGGTGCTGCCCGCCGGGGCCAGCAGACAGGATAATCCGGGAATACTTTGGTATTTGCAAAGCGGATGAAGAAGCGGGCGAAAAAGAGCGCCGCTCTCTTTAACTGATTTTTTGTAAGGAGGTGCCGACTATGAGCAAAACAGCAAGCCAAAAGGCCGATACTATCAACATCGGCCTTTTGGCCCCACCCCCGCCCCCGGATATTTTTGAAAAGGCCCATGAGGCGGGGTTTTCCACTAGGCAGTATATGGTTTTCCGGCGCAACGGAAAGTGGGACAAGCAGCGTAAGCGCTACCGTTATACGGGCCGCTGCACCGCTTGCGGAAAAAAAATGAACCTGCGGTATGAAGAGGCAAACGCCAACAGCCCAATGTACATACCGGAGTATAAAACCACAGTTGAGGACCACGCCCACATTTTTTGCCCCAAATGCCATGCGGAGGTTTGGGTTAAAGACCGGGCCAATCTGAAATGGGGTGCTGCCTGCAATGACAGCTGCGGGTGCCTTGTTGTAAACAACGTGGATAACCTGGTGGTTGCCGTGGGCTATACCCTGCAAAGGATGGTGGATAAAGAAGGCAAAGAGACAAAAAATGCTCGTGCTACGGACGCTTATGTGTTTGGGTATGCAAAGCCTGTGCGCTTTGGACGCTGGGAGAGCTGGGGCATGAGCAAATACGATGTAGACAGCTGGCAGTACATACAAACATTTACCGATGGCTGGTTAAAATACCAAAATGTTATTTACCCCTTTGATGAAAGCCTGTTGGCCGGAACGTGCCTTGAAAATAGCAAGGTGGTGCAATATCTGAACAACACGGGAGATGCCGGGCTGATGAAATACTGCCAGCAGTACTTGCTTTACCCGGGCATTGAAAACCTTGTTGTGCAGGGTTTTGCCCACCTGGTTAAGGAAAAACTATACGGCAGCCGCCCAGTCTCTTTGGCGGTGAACTGGCGCGAAATGGCACCGCGCAAAATGCTAAACATGGGCCGCCGGGAGCTGGAAAAAGCAAAAACTGAGCGGTGGGAAGGTCAACGGCTTTTCTTACGCAAATGGGTGCGCGAATGTGATGTGGAATTGAGCGAAAAAGAATTAACCAGCATATCATTTTACGATATCTATAATACACAGCGGTTGGCAAAAGAATGGGAGGTTGGGCAGTACAAAGCCTTCCAGTACCTTCTAAAGCAAACGCGAAAACCCAAAGCGGGGCATGGCTACCACTATTTTTTGCAGGAATGGAAGGACTATTTACGCATAGGTGCCGATTTGGGCTATAACTTTGCCCACAAAAATGTATTTATGCCGCCGGCGCTGATGAAAGCCCATGAGCGGGCTGTGAAAGCCAAAGAATTTGTTGTGAATGAAGCGAGCCGGAAACAATTTGAAGAGGTGTATGAAAAGCTGGCACCGTTGGCATGGGAACATGAGGGGCTTATAATACGGCCCGCCCGGGATGAAGCCGAGCTGATACGGGAAGGGCAGAAATTGAGCCATTGTGTTGCGTCTTATGCGGACTACCATATTGAAGGAAAGTCAATCTTTTTTATCCGCAAAGCGGGCCGGCCCAACACACCCTATTACACCCTGCAACTGGATACAAAAAACAAGCGCATTTTGAACAATTTGGGTTACAAGAACAACAACACATTCCTTGGGGGAAAGCCCAAGCCTGCTTGTATTGATGAATTTGCCAACCTATGGCTGGAAACCATTGTAAAAGCATACGACTTTAAAACCCGTAAATTTAAAAAGAAAAAGGCCGCATAAGCGGCAAACACACCCACAAAAAGGAGATTAATTATGTCTACAAAAACTAAAAAAACCGAAAACAAGAACCTGCCCGCTACTGAAACGGCAACATCTCTGGTACCGCTGAGCGAAAGCAAGCGCCGGGCGGTGGAGCTGCACACCCGCATTATGGCCAACGGCCAGCTGATGGTGAACGCAATGACCGAGTTTTGCAAAGAATTAAAGGAAATGCGGGATTACAACCTGTACACAGAGCTTGGCTTTGATACCTTTGACGCTTATGTGGAGGCCGAACTTGGTATAAAATCCCGTCAGGCGTACAACTACATCCGCGTATATGAGAAATTGACCCCGGAACTGCTTGCCTCGAACCTTGGCATTAAAAAGCTGGAGTTGCTGTCCACGCTGCCCGATATGGACAGGGACGCCTTTTTGGCTGAAAACGACGTGGAAGGCATGACCACAAAGCAGTTGAACGAAGAAATAAAAAAGCTTAACAGCGAATGTGAGCAGTTGCGGCTTGACCTTGAGACAGCCCAGCAGACCCCAACCTCCGCGGCCGATGTTGACGAGCTGGACCAGCTTCGCAAAGAGCTTGCGGCCGCCCAGAAGGATAAGGCAGCCATTGAAGACGATTTGAAAAAAGCGCAAGAAGACCAGAATGCGGAAATTGAAAAGGCAAAAAAAGCCGCGGTTGATGAGGCCCAAAAGGACGCCGTCGCAAAAGTGGAGGCCGACACACAAAAAAAGGTGGAAGCGGCCGCCCAGAAAGCACGGGAAGATGCTTTTGCCGAAGCCGAAGAAAAGGCAAAGCAGGAGTTGGCCCGGGTAAACGCTGAAAAAGAAGCCACCGCAAAGCGGGCAGAAGAGCTGCAAAAAAAGCTGAACTTGGCCAGCAGCACCGAAAGCACCACTTTTGCCGTTTTATTTGACCAGATGAAGAGCTGTTTTGATGGGATGATGCAACAGGCCGCCGCGCTGGAAAAGAAGGGCCAGAAGGAAGAAGCACAAAAGCTAAAAGGCGCTTTGGAAAAGGCCATGGAGCAGCTGGCTGCCCAACTGAAACCCAAAAAGTAAGATGCACCCGAGTGCAAAGGAGGATTTTTATAAAATGCTTACTGAAATGACCCCGAACGGCGCCGCCCTGCTGGACAACCCACAAAATGAGCAGGAAGCCCAAGCGCAGCTGAAAGAGAAATTTAAAGAGGCTTTGGAACTGCTGCACCTTTACGAAAAGGCAGATGAAGAAGGCCTGCTGCTTGTTTTACCCTGCCGCCTTGGCCAAGCGGTGGAAACTGCCGACGAAGCCACGGTGTTTGTGCTGGATGTTGGGGTTTATGTTGGGTACGACGAAGAAGACACCACCGGCGAGGGCGACTGGTTTACCATGGATGAATTTAGTCACGATTTTTTGGGGATTGAACCAGCTTGCCGGGTTTGCGGCTGTACACAAAGTAAGGCCTGCGAGGGTGGATGCTACTGGGTTGAGCCGGATTTATGCAGCAGCTGCGCCGACAAAGCGGAAAGCGAGGTTGATTAGATGGAATACGAAAAGCCGAAAGGTTCGCCCCCCGGAGCTACGTGCTATCTTTCTGGTGGGCGGGGGGCATGCCCCCACTTAAGAACAAACTCGGTTTCCGGCAGCCCGTGCTGCACAGCGTTTGGCAATTCCATGCTGTATTCAATTTACAAGTGCCCTGCTTGTTTGGAGGCCCATGGGGAGGTGGCGCCGCCTTGAACATGAGCGCTGCGGAATTTAAAGCGCGTTATGGCGAGGACGAAAAAGTAAAAAACCCGATTAATCAAATGCGGGGCGCACAGAGCCGTGCTGCAGGTTCTCACTTTGAGGACCTGCTTACGGCGGCATGTGAGCACTATGC